>RCUC01137315.1:0-44052 GCA_003697995.1 Taxidea taxus jeffersonii | reverse complement strand
AGCTTGCATTCCCACCAACAGTGTAGGAGGGTTCCCCTTTCTCCACATCCTCGCCAGCATCTGTCATTTCCTGACTTGTTCATTTTAGCCATTGTCTGTACTTTTAAATCTTAGTTCTCTTTGACCAGTCATTGACCACTAAATGTAACAGGTGCAAAAGGGAGTATGGTTAGCAGAAACTGCCCCCAGCCCCAGCTTCCAGATCCTAACCTCAGCACCTGCCCCCAGGTAGTTCTTTGCCATTTCTTGAGTGTGTGTATGTACACACACACCCACAGAGGGCAGTGCTTTGTACAGTCACACACTTGACTTTCTTCATGTAATTTCTCTGAAACCCTATGCATGTTAGTATTTACCGAACAGATGTACTCCTTTCTTTCTTTCTTTTTTTTTTTTTTAAGGTTTTCAATGCACTCCTTTCTAATTGCCGCTTGGTGTTCCATGGTACATCATACTTGGATTTAATGATTCCCTGTTGACATCTGCTACATTGTTTCTAATCTTTGATTATGAATGATAATGCTGCAGGGAATTTCCCAGCGGTGTGTCTCATCACAGGTACCTGTGTCCTGCCACTTGAGAACCCAGTGTCCACATAGACAGTTTTGCCAGCATCCACTGCTTGCTTCGCAGCCTCCTCTCCCTCTGTGGCCTCATCCCACACCCTATTCAGACCCCACACCACTGTCCCTTGCCCTCTGACCTCTATTTTCTTTGACTCCTGCTCCCCACTCTAGCACCTACAGTTTTTGGACCCTCCCATGGCCTCCCCTCCTCCTTATCCATCTTAGAGAATCATTCCCCTCAACCCTGGCCCCTCTCTCTCCCTTATACCAACCTGGCAGATCCCATCCCTGCTAAATTTAGCTCCCCCGGCTGTCAGCCTGCCCCCAGCACCACCTCCTGTCCTCACTGGTGACACTTGCCCTAAGAGAAGAGTGGCCCTCCTTCTGGCCAAGGACAACCATGGCTTCCCACCCCTTACCCACCCAGAGACATCACTCCAGCAGTTCCCTCCTTGCCATCTGCATCTTCTCTTTTCCTTCTTTACTCGAACTTTTCTATCAAAAACCGAGTTGATATCGATTTTTCTATTGAAAAAAACTGGTTGAGATCTCGATGAGTTCTATTCTCAGACAAACATGCCAGCATGTTTGCCAGCATATCTTCCATGTTAAAATGAAAAAGCCTACTGTGCCCTCTCCCCTCCTTCCAGGCCTTCTTGAGCTTCCCCACTCAGGCTTTTACCTCTGGCACTCACTGCAAGAAACAGCGCCCAGCAGGGTCACCTGGCACCCGCAAGTCACCAGACCCCAAGGTCAGGTCTCCGCTGTCCCTTCACCCGGCCAGCCAGTATCTGTAGCCTTCTACATGGTGGAGCTCCCCCTCTGAAGTGCCTTTTCTCTGGGCTTCCAGGATCCCACCTATCCTGAGTCAGCTCACCTCCCCGGCCCGCAGCCTGGGCTCCTTTGCCCACTCCACACACTGCCACGTGCCACCGCCTCCTCCATGGTCCAGCTGGCTGGCCGGCAGGCAGCTCACATTGAATACACCTGCACCTTTGTCCCAAGCTGCTGCTTCCTCCCAGTTCCCATCTGAACAAATAGGAAATCCCATCCTGTACCTGCTGAAGCCAAAGGCCCTGGAGTCTGTTCTCCATTTGCTTCACTTCCCATTCCCAGGCTTGCTGACTGCCTTCAGAATCTGCCCAGACCCCAAGTTTCACTCAGCACCTCCCCGGCTGCTCCCCAGGGACCCAGGTGCTCCCTTCTTGAAGCAGCCAGAGGGATCCCTTGAACACTTGAAATCAGGTTATCCTGCCCCTGCACTACCTCCCAGTTCCCTCAGAGCAAACCCAAAGTCCGAAGCCGCCCTCCCTGCTGTCCCCCAACCCTCCCTGGACTTCCCCCAGATGCTACAGGGCTCACCCCTGCCAATCCCTCCCCTCCCTGGCTCTGTTTCGCCCCACATGGCCCATGGTGACACGTATTGAGCATGTAGTAATAAATTGCTCAGTAAGTAATTGTGGGATGATTGAATTCATTCCCAGCGGTGGGATTGCTGGGGATATGTGCCTGGAGTTTTGAGAGACATCTTCAGTTGCTCTAGGTAAAGGTCGTTCCAGCTGAACTTCCACCACCTACTAACGAGTTTGTCACCAGTCCCTCACCCACGTGTGTGCTTACCCTGTGATCATTTCTGGTGGGACAAGCACAAGCTCGTTTTATTTCTGATATGCCATGATGGGTGTTATCGGCCATCCTATCACAGAGGGCTGGTTGCCTCATCATAAACAACTGCTAAAAATAAGAAAACAGCAGTCCAGCTGGGGAGAAAAAGATTTAATAAAAATTTTTTATTCACATAAAAAATGTGAATAGACCATTCACAGAAAAGGAAGGCAAATGCTTTTAAACCCAAAGAAGTATAGTTCTGCACTTCTGAAATCCTTAGGTGTCTTCTTTTCATACCAAAGTTTGTTTTCTTCTAGTATTTTTCTAGTTTGAGCTTTTGGCTTAAACTTCTGCTAGACCTGGAATCTGTTTTGGTGGAAATTTTAAAGTAGGAGTATAGCTTTACCTCCCCCCCCACACCCCCCGCCGAAGATTGCCCAGTTGTCTCAGTAGAAGTCGTGTGGTTGTTGTTGTTTGGTAATACAGTGTCATATATGTCAACGTCCAGGCCATATGTATAATGATCAAAAAGACAGACAGGGCTCGTGTTTCTTTTACTTAGCCAGCAGGAATTCATTGTCCTATAGCAGTCTTGGAACCAGCTGTCACCATCTCCAGCAGTGATCCAGACCTCAGACTGCTCCTGCTGCTGCTGGGAAGATGAAACAGTAACTAACCACGCGGGCCGTGGGCCAGTCTGTTGTAACGGGCTGGGGCCAGCAGGAGGCATGGGAGAGCTCTTTAAACAACAGTTAGGGGATGCCTGGGTGGCTCAGTTGCTTAAGCGGCTGCCTTCGGCTCAGGTCATGATCCCAGCGTCTTGGGATCGAGTCCCACATCAGACTCCTTGCTCGGCGGGGAGCCTGCTTCTCCCTCTGCCTCTGCCTGCCTCTCTGTCTGCCTGTGCTCTCTCTCTCTCTCTCTCTCTCTCTAACAAATAAATAAATAAAATATTTAAACAACAGTTAGCACTAGAACTGGGCCTTGGTATAGTCGAGCTGCATTCTCTGGGCTTGGCGGTACGTTCCAAGCAAGGGAACGCAGGCCTGAGAATATGTTTTTCTTTAGAGAGTGGTGTCCAAGCTTTGCGCAGTGGCAGTATCGTAACCAATGATGTTTATCCGAGGTGCGATTATTGCTAATTGAGAGTAGTGTCCAGTTTCACTGGCCAAAACATGGTCTGCAGTGTGAGAGGTTACGTAGGGCAGGCAAGAAGGTAGATCAGAGCCCATTGGAAAAGGGCTGTCAAGTTCTGCTGGGGTCTGAATTCCCTGGCCAGTGGTCCTCAGGTCTAGTTTTGGATCAGAAGGATCTGGAGAACATGGCCTAGCATCTGCATTTTATAAAATGTCCCAGGGCCAGGCGCCTGAGTGGCTCAGTCAGTTGAGCATCTGACGACTCTTCATTTTGGCTCTGGTCCTGATCTCAGGGTCCTGGGATCATGAGCCCCGAGTTGGGATCCCTCAGCAGGGAGTCTGCTCTCTCTCTTCCTCTGCCCCTCCCCTGCTTGTGTGCACATGCTCTGTCTCTCTCTTTCTCTCTCTCTCCCTCTCTCTCAAATAAAAATAAATCTTAAAAACAAAAACAAAGTCTCAGAGCATCCCGATTCTCAGCTGAGGTGGAGGTGAGCCTCCATCCTGGAGAGCAAACGGAACTCTGCCCTGGGAGGAGGGCCAGCCATCTGCCTACCCTAGCCTATCAGTCCAGATCCAAAGACCCCAAAGTCTTCCTGGCATGGATTTGGTGACAAGACTGACCTGAGGTCATGGAGCCACATCTGCTTCTCCCAAAGGAACCCAGTCCCCCAGGTGTCCATCTCTAAGCCAGTTCCATTGCCCTGGTTTGTCCAATGTCTTCAAGTTTCCCTAACTTCTTTTTCTCACCTCAGTTTTGGTGTTTGCTTGTTTGTTTTTTAAGTAAAGTCTACACCCAGTGTGGTGGGGCTTGAACTCACAACCCTCACATCAAGAGCTGCATGCTTTACTGACTGAGCTAGCCAGGCACCCCTATTTGGGGGGTTTGGTTTTGTTTGTTTTACTTTGTTTTGTTTTGTTTTAAAGATTTTATTTATTTATTTGAGAGAAACAGAGCACAAGTAGGGGGAGGGGCAAAGGGAGAGGGAGAAGCAGACTCCCCGCTGAGCAGGGAGCCCGACATCGGGCTTGACCCTGTGACCTCCAGATCATGACCTGAGCCAAAGGCAGCTGCTCAACTGACTGAGCCACCCAGGTGCCCCCCTTTGTTTTGTTTTGTTTTGTTTTGTTTTGAAGTAGGCTCCATGCCCACTGTGGAGCCCAACACAGGGCTTGAACTCAGGACCCTGAGATCAGGACCTCAGCTAAGATCAAGAGCTGGACGCTTAACTGACTGGGCCACCCAGGCACCCCAAAGAAATTGTGTTTGCTTGTTTTTGTTGTTGTTGTTGTTGTTTTCTTAAAGATTTATTTATTCTATAGAGAGAGAGCGCGTGCACATGTGAGCAGAAGCAGGGCGGAAAGAGGGAGAGAGAAACCCAAGCTGAGTCCTTACGCGTGG
Organism: Taxidea taxus jeffersonii; assembly: GCA_003697995.1. Classification (NCBI taxonomy): domain Eukaryota; kingdom Metazoa; phylum Chordata; class Mammalia; order Carnivora; family Mustelidae; genus Taxidea; species Taxidea taxus. Next base: position 39,343 of record RCUC01137315.1, on the reverse strand, counting down.
AGACCGACGAGGGGCTCCATCTCATGGCCCTCAGATCAAACCCAGCTGAAACCAAAAGTCTGACGCTCAAGAACTGCACCACCCAGGTGTCCCCTTTTTTCATTTTTTTAAAGTGAGTTTCCTTCTTAGTGGTAGAGGTTCCGTTAGAAGCATTTCTGTTTTCGGGGTCTTGTCTTCTCATCAGGAGTCAGCATTGACAGTAGTGTTGAGCCACAGGAGAGCAGTTTCTGAACCTCATAACCATCTCTCTGAAATTGGCGTGTGAAGGGCCGAAGTACCCGGCAGCCTTAAGACAAGATGAGGACCGTGCTCATGGTTGCAGAAAAGCCATCCTTGGCCCAGTCCATTGCTAAAATCCTCTCTCGAGGTAGGGAGGACAGCCCTTGGGGTGGGAGTGGGGAACAGTCCTTTCCTTCTTCTCCCCAAGTGTGACCCAGCCCCCTGGAGCTGACGTGCTGCAGGACAGCAGGCATCAATGCAGCATCTCAGTATTATCAGTGTGGGATGCGTTTATGGCCACAGCCAGTGTGGGCCAGGGCTGGGACTCCCAAAACATACAGGTCCAGGTCACAGCCTGGTCACAGCTTGGCACCAGGTAAGCCACTCTAAGAGCAGTGTGCCTGTCTGGTTGTTGGTCATAAGTAGCAAATAGCCCTGGTAACTTACACAGAGAGAGAATTCACTGGAAGGAAGAAGACAGAGCCAGGTGCCCACCCTGGTCTAAATCTGACACCGATCTTAGACCCCAGTCTAATTCTGCTGCCATGCCACGGACACTGCCATCACCCCAGGACCCTTGCCCCAGCCCTCAAGTGCTGCAGCTGCAACCTCTGTGCCTCATGTCACGTGAGAGGAGCCATCAGACCGACCCTCGTCTAGGCCGTCCTGGGACACCAGGGCACTAGCCCCGCTCTGACCACTGGGGCAGTGGGTGGGATGCTGCTTCCCTTCCTATCTCTGGATTCTGCCCAGGTACCCGGGTGCTGGGTACCTAGAAGTGGTATCCATGTACCACGACCACCATAGGACAGCAGGCTGGCATCTCTCTGAAGAGAAGGGGAGAGCTGAGAAGTGCTGGGACCCCAGAGGCCGAGGGACTTTCAATGGGGAGCATGAAAAGACACCGTGGGACTTGATAATGAGGAGGCCCCTAGAGGCCTTCGAGTAAAGTTGGAAAGAAGTGAGGCAGAAATGCAGGGACGGGCCCAAGAGTGTCGATCGCAAGAGCATTCAGAGAAGGCGCTCCTGGCCTTCAGCCTGCCCAGGACTCGGCATGGGAGCACACTGCGCTGGTTGGTTAGCCGCGAATGGCGTTTCCCTTGAGAAGCCACGACATCACCCAGCACTCGGTTATGTGCAGTAGTTGGGGACCATAATCACTGACTGCCCTGGGGAAGGGCATGGGGCCGCCTCAGTGGCTGCGGCTTGCTGGAGCGGCCATCACCGTGCTCCTCCCCTGCAGGAAACATGTCCTCACACAAAGGCCTGAACGGAACGTGCTCGGTGCATGAGTACAGCGGGACCTTCGCTGGTCAGCCTGTCCGCTTCAAGATGACGTCCGTCTGTGGTCATGTGATGACCTTGGACTTCCTAGGTGAGCCCCCAAGGCCCTGCTCATCCCCTATCCCGTGGAGAAAGGCCCTGCAAAGTGCTGCCATGGGTCTAGTCGGAGCCAGGGGAGGGCTCCAGGCACAGGGGTTCGTGCAGAGCCTATGAGTCCTGAGGCCAGTAGATCATGGAGAGATGACCCAGGGTCCCTGGGTGAGGTGTCCACATTTTGGAGCTCAGCGCCCCCTGGGTCCCCATCCCAGAGAGAGTCCTTAGTCATTGCATGCCCTGTGCTCCCTTCCTGTGCTTCCTGGAGGCGGTGAGTGCCCACCTCTGGGGGGCCTGGCACATGCAGGCATTTGGAACATGGTTCCTGCTGAATGTGACTCTTATTCAGTGGCCATTCGGTGGCCGTCATTATCATCCTTGTATCTTTGCTATCTGTCACCGTGGAAGAGCCTGCTTCAGTGACCCAACAGCCAGGTACAGGGTCCTGTGCTTGACAAGAGTCCAGCCTGGGCTCTGACCCCTGGTCCAGAGGCTCATGGGCTGGGACTGGGGCCCCTAGGAGTTTCTGTCCCACACGGGTAAAATGGGTCTTCCAAAGGTGCCATCTACTTCCCAGGATTGTTTGAGGACTCAGTGTGACAGTGAAGATAGGGAGCTTAGCACACAGCAAAGTCTCAACACTTCTTGCTGCTCAGTAACAACAATGACATTGATCCAGTTGTGTGGCCAAGCATTTGGATTCCTGAGGTGTTTGTTTGTTTTTAAAGATTTTATTTATTTATTTGATAGAGATCACAAGTAGGCAGAGAGGCAGGCAGAGAGAGAGGGGGAAGCAGCCTCCCTGCCGAGCAGAGAGCCCGACGTGGGGCTCGATCCCAGGACCCCAGGATCATGACCTGAGTGGAAGGCAGAAGCTTTAACCCACTGAGCCACCCAGGTGCCCCTGGATTCCTGAGTTTTATCACCAGCCAGGAGGCAGGGAGCTGGGATTTGAACTTGACTCTGTCTGACCCAGTTCTCCCAGGCTGCACAAAATGGGGATGCTCAGCATGCAGGCATGAGCCCTGCGTGGAGAGGTGGTTGGAGGTACCAGTCATGAGGCTCCAAAGATTGATCCCCCACAGGGATCCCCTGAGCACCTGTCCTATGTGCCGTCACATGCTGGGTAGGGGGAGACATGCAGAAATCCAGGCTGGGAGAGAAGGCCGAAGTATGAGTGGTATGGTTTGGTGCTCTGGCAAAGTGAGCCAGCCCAGGAATGGCACTGCCAGCCACAGGGCATGTCCTGAAATGAGGCTGGGGCAGTGGTGGCCCGGCCCAGGGGTGGCTCCTGTGGGTGACCACGGTGTTGTTTCCCCTCCGAGGCCCCGTTCTGCCTCTAGTTGTTCTCCAAGCCTCCCTCTCCTCCTGGGGTTACGACCATTGGAGAGGTCAAGCTCTGTGAGCCAGAAAGTATGATTCAGATGTCACTGTGGCTATGTTTGTAGGAAAATACAACAAATGGGACAAGGTAGACCCCGCAGAGCTGTTCAGCCAAGCCCCAACAGAGAAGAAGGAAGCTAACCCCAAGCTGAACATGGTGAAGTTCCTGCAGGTGTGTGGGGCGGGCTGGGGCGGTGGGGTCTGGGAAGTCTCTGTCCTGGCCTCCCCACAGTGCAGGCGGGCACCTGAGCCCTTCCCCCTTTCAGGAAGCGGGAGGCCTTTGCTGGATACCCAGGGATAGCCTCCCAGCGATTTCTATGAGCGCCCCCTGCTGGCCCACGAGACACCTTTCAGGCCCGTTCCTCGCCTTAGAACCACCCACAGGCCCACTTCGGCAGCCCTCTCACTAGGCCCTGGAGATCAGAAATTCTGTTTTTTAAATTGTTTGGTGGTGGTGGTGATTTTTCTAGTTTTAAAACAAATGCATACACATTGTGGAAAATATTAGAAAGTAGAGGGAAGAAAGATTTACCTAGAATCACACTGCCTAAGACAACCCCCATTAACCTTTAGGCTTATTTCATTTCACCCCTCTCCCTGAGCAGTTTTTGGGGTCAAGATCATATTGCATTTATAACCTTTTTGTGTCCAAAACGCTAAGTTCTGAGCTAAGTTCTCTGAGTGGCAAAGGCAGCCTAACCATGGCTAGCACGTCTGCTCAGCCCAGGCCCTGTTCTGGGCACCCATCCTGCTCTGCAGGGCTCATGTGCCAGGAGGGAGCACTGTGGGTGGGCAGTGCGGGCCAGGCCATGGAGGTGCCAGTGGCTGTGTGCTGTGTGGCAGGTGGAAGGCAAAGGCTGCGACTACATCGTGCTATGGCTAGACTGCGACAAGGAGGGAGAGAACATCTGCTTCGAGGTGAGAGGAGGGCCCACTGCGATCCTCACTTCTGGTCTTCCCGCTGACTGTACTCGTAGTCACCCCATTCCAGGGGCTGCCACCAGGAATCCACAACGTTGCCTTCAAAATGCCTTTTTTCCCCTCCTTTATTTTGGAAATTGCATAGACACTTTCAAATTTACAGACTCTACCAAGGGCAAAGGGGTGTTACTTCCCCTGCTAGGGCCCACAGAAAGGGCAGAATTTTCTAGGTGGATGGGAGAAGGGTGGTTTTCAGCATCCCGGCCTACTGGGCACCTCTCAGGGACCTTCTGCCGAGGCTGGTTGCCACTCAGCTATGTTCCTCATTCCTTTCCTCACCTCTGACCTTCACTGTCCACTCCCCACCCAGATGCCCTCCAGCCTCCTGTCTCCAAACTCCCTGCAAGCCTCGGCTGCAGGTGTGGCGCCCTCATGTGGGTCCTGACTTGACTGCAGGTGTTCTCTGATGGTGCTCACCCTCCTACCTCTGCACCCCAGCTCTCACCTGGGGCCTGGCACACCTTGGGGCTCAGGAAATGCTTCCTGTGTGGCAGAGGGAGCTCAGGGAAGCCCGTGTTCCAGCATAGCATCCTCAGTAAACCCTTCCCAGACACTCTACTCCCAGCCCCTCCTCTACAGGGCCACTCCTCCCCTGGGGGTGAGAGGGGGGCTTTGCTCTGGGGTTGGAAACTCATGGGGCTTTCTCCGCCTCAGAAACGAAGGCACCTCTTCCTCGTAATGAAGCAGCGTGGCCAGGCTCCAGCGTGACCCCCCTCCCACTGCACAGCCTTCTTAGTGAATCTGGCTCCAGGCCCTATGCTGTACTTCAGCCCTGAGGCCCCCCACAAGTTCCCACCTTGGGAGTCCCCTGTCCCTCCCCACTCCTGCACTCTGCCTTTTCTCCTCATTCTATTTTCCTTCCCTGGCTTTTCTTCAGTCTCTTAAAAGTTCCACCCACCCCTTCTGGCACTCTGCCTCTAGAAGGAAGGGGAGGATTTCATGACTGAGCTCCCTTGCATCCATGGCATTAGCATTTCCTGGCTTGGCTGGGATGAAATAAGAAGGTGAGAGAGAGAATAGTAGTAAGGAGCAGGTGTTTGAACAGGTTTGTCAGTGGAAGGAAAAGAAGCCATGTAGCAGGAGTGCTAGGGAAAGACTGAAACTTCTGGATGGGGAAGGGGATGGTGGAGGGGCTGGCAGGAGGGAGAGGAAGTCCCACGAGGTGAGATTTGGCTGGGAGAAGGCCCATGCATCCCTCACAGGCCGGATGCAGAGCAGAAGGCAGAGACCTCCGAGGTGGGTGACCACTGGGCCACCTCCCCCAGGTCCTAGACGCCGTGCTGCCCGTCATGAATCCAGCCCACAGTGGCGAAAAGACGGTGTTCCGGGCCAGGTTCAGCTCCATCACAGACACGGACATCTGCGCCGCCATGGCCCACCTGGGCGAGCCCGACCACAACGAGGCACTGTCGGTGGATGCCAGGCAAGAGCTGGACCTACGCATCGGCTGCGCATTCACCAGGTGCCGGCTGCCTGCCGAATGGCCAGAGCCCTTGCCTTGCCGCTCCCCCTGGCCGCCCTGCTCCTGGTTAGCACTAGGCCAGCGCCAATATTCTACAAACCCTGAAGGAAGCCATCTGTCTGGCTGATTTAGACCACACGGGGCACCGTGTGACGAGCAGGGTGTTTGTCTACATGGTGTGGGTCTTAAGGAGAGGGTGGAGGGGATGGAATAGACTAGAAGGGTTTCCCAGCCCCAGGATTGGTGCAGCCTCTGCTCTTCTCTCTTGCCTTCCACACCACATGTGCTACACATACACGATTCCTCTCTACCCACACACAGCCTCCTCAGGCCTGCTGCTGAGTGTGTCCTCACCTTGTCCTCTGTCTTCTGAGCAGGGCATCACCACCAGCTGGCCCCAGGCTGGATTCACATGGCTGGTTAATGATGGTGTCTTGAGCGAATCCATGACCAGAATATCTTTCTCTGTCCCATATCTCCCTGTAGGTTTCAAACTAAGTACTTCCAGGGAAAATATGGCAATCTGGACAGCTCCCTTATCTCCTTTGGGCCATGTCAGACCCCTACCCTGGGCTTCTGTGTGGAGAGACATGATAAAATCCAGTCCTTCAAACCAGAGACCTACTGGGTGCTGCAGGCCAAGGTTTGCCTTCCCTGCCCTCTGCATGCTGGGCCTTTCCGGGTTCAGGCTGTGGACTCTGAGGGTCTTCCATCATCATCCTAGCTCTGCAAGCCCCGCAGGCCAAGGGCACAGAGGAGGGAGGCCAGAGTGTTCTTCATGGTGCCCAGAGAAGGGGCCCTAGACTTCATTGGCTTGGATGTGTTGAACTTAGAGAAGCAGGAATGAAGTCAGCTTTTGGCAGCGTGGAGAGGAGAGATCATACCTTGGGGCTGTCAGTTATGATGGTTAGATCCAAGGTCTGGACTGAAGACCATAGGCCCCTGACTTCAAATGTTTTGAAGTCTTAGAATCCTCTCTCCAAATAAAATCTTCCATGTAAGCTGCTTGTAACATTTAAAACATAATACAGAGCTGGTCTGGTTGACATAGGGCGGGGGCCCCAGAAGGGCCACACCTAGTGCTGGCCAGGCATTAGACAGTAAGCAGGGATGGCCTGTGAGGTGCAGGTTCCCACGCTCCTTAAAGACACAGCAGCCTCAGCTTTGGGCTCCCCTCATGAGACCACCAGCCTAATCTCAAGGGAGAGGCCTGGAATCAGAGCAGCCCTCCCTTGGGACCGGGCTGGGTCTCAGCCTGCCTGTCTGTGCACCTAGGCACACCTGTACGGGTATGGCTGTGAGACCTCAGAGATGGGACCGCTGTCCTCGCAGACAAGGAGCAGCTTCATCTGCCTCAATTCCCTTCCCTAGCAGTGGGCTCATCTAGATATTTCTTTCCTGTCTTCTTTTATCCTTTTTCCTACAGGTTAATGTGGATAAAGACAGATCTCTTCTTTTGGACTGGGACCGAGTACGAGTGTTTGACCGGGAGATCGCCCAGATGTTTTTAAACATGACAAAGTTGGAGAAGGAAGCCCAGGTGGGCCTTCCCCGCCCACATCTGTCACGTTTGCTCTGGGTGGGAGGAGGCCTTTAGACGCCTCTGGCTGGAAAAGTCGTTTGACCTAGGATCCCGTCTTGGTCTCCTTTTCGGAAACAGGCATGTTTTGGAAAGAAGAATGGTTCCTGATGCTCACGGTCACTGTGGTGTTCCTCTGCTCTGTACTGGGCACTGCCCCACATCAACCACCTGCCAGCCCCTTTCCACAGGAGCCCAGGGGCATTCTCTCTTTTGACAGGTCTCCGTTTCACACAAATGTCCCTTTTGTGTGATGCTGAATGCTAACAACTCCACAGGGACCTGTGTGACCTGCCCAGGGTCACACAGCTAGCATAAGGTAGCCCAACCTCGGTCAGCTTTCATGGCCTCTGTGGTGCTGTGGTTCTTTCTCAGGATTTTATTGAATTTGAGGGTCACATGCTTGGCTGTTAGGAAGAGGGTGATACCACCTAGCAAGGGGCTGGCTGCCTGGGGTGGAGGCGGGTCCACCATCATCACAGCAGCCCTCGGCCTTACCAGCTACCAGAGTGGTGGGGGCGCGGCCTGGCCTCCTTCAGCAGCCTTCTCTTGTCCTTTTCAAGCTTTCCTTGGGTGCCCTCTGCTTAGCCTCATGCAGTTGACTCAGGCTTCCAGAACTTTCTCCAAAGTTGCTTCATACTTTATCCTCAATCATGTTCCTCAAGAGACCCCTTGCCACCTTCTCCAGATCTCACCCATAGTGGTTCCAGCCTCCACTGCTGCATGTACCCATTTTGGCCTAAATTCGCCCCCATATTTGTAGGTCTGGAATTCAGAAGGCACCATCCTGACCTGTGGCTGGGTCTCCACGGGATTGGGAGGGGCAGGGCACCAGACTTGAGTTGTTTGGATTGTTTTTGCCTCAGGCAAGACAGAGTTCTCTCTTCTGACAGCCACTCAGCCCAGACTTTGAAGCTGACCCGTATTTTCTTTAAACTGCGTGGTGTTTACAAGTATTTCAAAATAGTTACCAACACTGGAAAATTAAAAGATTTCACATAAAAGTCCTGATTTGCAGCTTTTTTTTAACAAACTGGAAGATGAAGCAACACCAATAGGCCCCTGTGGGATGTTCGGGGGCAGTGAGGCGCCAGCGGCTGCCCTTGGGGTGGGCCTGCGCTCTGTGGCCTGGCCCAGGCCTCACCTGCCATCCCCGTGGCTGGGCCGCCCAGCTGCCACTGGCTCCTGGAGGATTTTGAGTTTGCAACCCCTTCTCTTGGCTCTTTGCCATTCTTCTAAGTTTTTTCTTTCCCTAGAAATTCTCTAGAAAAGGATTTTTTTTCTTTTTCCCTTTCTGGGCCTAAATAAATATTCAAGTCTTGAGACCACTGTAAAGAGTGAAATTGAGAAGCAGAGAGACCAAGTGAATGAAACCAGACCCTTTGCCCACACACCCGGATTCCCTATTACGGCATCCTTCCCCCACCACCCGAATCCCTGACTTCTGTCTTCTAGGTGGAGACCACAAGCAGGAAAGAGAAGGCCAAGCAGCGGCCCCTCGCCCTGAACACTGTGGAGATGCTGCGAGTAGCAAGCTCTTCTCTGGGTATGTAGGGGTGTTCCTCAAAGCCCACAAAAGACTTCTTGGGACGGGCCCATGGCTCACCGTTCAGCCCTGGTACAGCGCCTGGGGATGGGGACCAGTGCTGATGCTCTCGCCGCTGCTACCGGCACTCTCCCTCCATGCTCACCTGTGGTGAGTGCCCCCCCGCCCCCCACTGTCCTTACCCCTGCTGAGGCCCCTTGCTCTGTGCTCACTCGTGCCAAGTGCCCCCCCCGCCCCCCCGCTCTGCTCACCCATGCTGAGGCCTCTCACTCTGTGCTCACCTGTGCTGAGGCCCCTCGCTCCGTGTTCACCTGTGCTGAGTGCCCTCCCCTGCCCCCCGCTCCATGCTCACTTGGGTCAAGGAATAGCTCACCTGCAGTGTCCTGTGAGGCTTAGTGGGAATTTGAGCCTCATGCAGGGTTCATTTCTCTTAAATTTCAGAGCGAAAATAACTAATAACAAACTAATACACAAGAGGATCCCGTCTCAGAAGATTGTTCATTAATATTCAACAGCTTCTTTGAATTTATGTGGGAAAACTCAGACCATTTTGTATTACTAAACATCTCATCTGCTGCCTGGGTTGAACACATGGAAGCCCATGGTTAGGGACCCTCTGCAGGGCAAGCCCACGTGTGTCACTGGCTCAGTGGAGTCCCCTCAGAGGCATTAGACCTCAGAGGCATGAAGTTCCAGCTCTGGACTCAAACTCTGGTGCCATCTCAGCTTAGCTACTTTCTTTCTTGTCCCAGAGCCTTGGTTTCCTCGCAGGAACCCAGGGCGGCCATCATGGCCATTGCAGGGGCTTGCTTGTTCTGAGGATGACATGACTGAGATGGTGCACTCTCACAAGAGTGGAGGCAGTGAGTGCCACCACCTGACAAGGGCATCCTGGCATTAGCAACCCAGAGCAGCTTCCCTGGTGTAGGAGGAGAGGCCGCGAGTGGGAGGCTGGCACTCCGGGCCCACCTCCTGCACAGACAAGGGCAACCAGTGTTGATATAACCTCTCTGAGCCTCATTTCCACAGTAGTGAGAAGAGTTTGGGACTGGAAAGTTGGCCTTCTCTGATAGCTGTTGGCCTCAAGGCATTGGTGGCCTCTGCAGCCTGGGGAACCTGGACAGTGTCTTTGCAGAGTGGTACCTTCAGGGATCCTCAGGGCAGTGATGACACCAAGTGACCAACAGCTGAGGGCCAGCATCTGCTGGTTAGGGAGAAGCAGGAGGACAAGCCATCCCTCAGTGGTCCTGGAGGGCCACAGGGACAGAAATACCCAGGAGGCTCAGAATGGGGGGCGATTGCTAATTCCGCTGTCATAGTGGGACATCAACCGACCCCGAAGCAGACCCCAGGTGCTCCATGGAGTGTGTGAGATCAGCACTCTGGAGCCCACATTGAATCAGCATAGCCCATGTCATGAGGGTGGGACTGTGGAGCATTCTTATCCTGGGTCCACTTCACAAGTTCACAAGGTGCCTGGCCAGTAGCTCCATGTGCTCGCAGTGCCCACTTGGAGCCATCCTCACCTACCAGGAGGCCCAGGCCCATGGGCAGGGGCTTGGCCATTCCCGGCACTCTGGTTCAGCTGAGCCTGCCCTCTCTTGCAGGCATGGGGCCACAGCATGCCATGCAGACCGCCGAGCGGCTCTACACACAAGGCTACATCAGCTACCCGCGGACCGAGACCACCCACTACCCTGAGAACTTTGACCTGAAGGGTCCTCTGCGGCAGCAGGCCAACCACCCCTACTGGGCCGACACGGTGAGCGGAGCCATTGGGCACACTTGTTGCCAAGGTCTGGGGACCCAGCCCAGGCGCTTTGGCCAAACCTGGGACTGGTGCTAGCTCCCTCCCTGTCGGAAGATGGCTGTGTCCAGACTCACACACCGCCTTGTCTTCTTTACCTCAGGTAAAGCACTTGTTAGCAGAAGGCATCAACCGGCCGCGGAAGGGCCACGACGCTGGCGACCATCCCCCCATCACCCCCATGAGGTCTGCCACTGAGGCCGAATTAGGTATTGGACACTCCCCCCAACACACACGCACACATACCCACTCCAGGCTTCTGGGTGGGAAGCTACTGTCACATGCACCTTTGGACCGTGTCAGGCCCACCTGCCCCTGGCTGTGGCAGAGGGGGTCCCCTGAGAGTTGTGTTCTATGGCTGTGAGACAGGACAGGACTGCAGTGGCTGCTGGCAGGAGCAGGAGGGGGATACAGATGGGCCAGGACAGAACAGGCCAGGACCAAGACAGAAAGTGGTAGGACCCTGCCTGCCAAGGCGGTGTGGTGGCCTGTGTCCTGGGAGGAGGCAGGGAAGGGGAGAACTGTACCCGTAGAGACTGGCCACTGTGCACAGCCCGAGTTTGAAGTGCTAGTGGCAAGTCCCTTGCTGCAGACCGGCCAGGCCCTTAAGAGCAGTCCCACATCGGTGCGGGGGTGGGATGTAAGAGCCCAAGCTGTGAAGGAACCGCAGGCCAACCCTGCCATCCTGTGCTGACAGCCAGGGCCCTGCTGTCTGAAGGAGAGCTGGGGGCAGGGGCGGTCCTGGAACTGGTCCCTGGCCAGTGACGAGCTTCCGTACGTGTTGCAGGGGGCGAGGCATGGCGGCTGTACGAGTACATCACCAGACATTTCATCGCCACGGTGAGCTATGACTGCAAGTACCTCCAGAGCACCATTGCCTTCAGAATCGGGCCCGAGCACTTCACCTGCACGGGCAAAACTGTCATCTCTCCAGGTACAGCTGCGCATCCCAGTGTGGCTCCTCCCACACCTCCACAGACAAACAGAATGTTCTCCATTAATCCAGGAGAGGGAGGCCCAGCATCTTGGGCCTGGGCTGCCTGGGTCAGGACCTTGAGTGGTCACATCTTATGTCTCCAGGCTTCACGGAAATCATGCCCTGGCAGAGCGTGCCTCTGGAGGAGAGCCTGCCCACCTGCCAGAGGGGCGACACCTTTCCCGTGAGCGAGATAAAGATGCTGGAGAAGCAGACGAGCCCGCCCGACTACCTGACAGAGGCTGAGCTCATCACACTAATGGAGAAGCATGGCATTGGTGGGTGCACCTGTCCGCCCGGGCCCTGGGCCTGAGGGTCCCCATCCTGGGACCAGGGGCCAGGAGATGGTGCTTCCAGAGCTGCTCGGTGACCCCTCCATGCCCAGCACCTGGTAATTGGGGCCCAGGGTGTGGCCAGCAACTCAGGCAGTGTTCACACCGACGGGAGCTGCTTGGTCCCTGATGTGCCCCATAGCTGACCAGGCTCTGGAGGGCCGCAAGCATCCCAGTTGTTGTTCCTGGCTTCTGCTCTGTCACCAACAATTATGACGGGTGACATCCCACCTGAGGCTGGGGCTCTGGGGACAGTGGAGGCCTTAGCTGGAGAGCTGCACCTGCTTCTTCCCAGGGGCCTGGGTGCCTGCTGTGCGTCCTGCCCCGGGTCCTCAGGTACGGAGGCTGTGGGGTATGGGTGCTGCTCCCCCAGCATCCTCTGTCCTTCCCCATTGACAAATCCATGGCTTCCCAGACCCCATGACCAAAATGAGTTTGTGTCCACAGAGAGGGCTCTTGTGACCTTCTGAACAAGGCAGTGGCCAAGGGCAGCCCTGTTGACTGGGGGTCCCCAGGGCTTTGTGAAGAGGCTCTCCCCTCCAGCAGTGGCAAGAATGCTTGGGATTCAGACCCCAGTCCCAGCATTATCCTTCAAGTGTGATCCCCTTGGCCTCTGAGCACCATCTAAGGAGGTTCCTCAGCATGGTGGAGCCGTAAGGGCAGCATCTGGCAGTGCCAGGTGACGCTGAAGTCTCCAGGGGAGGTGCCACCCCATAAACTGATCACGAGGCACCTGGGAGCCAGAAAGTGGGCGATCCTGAGCAGGTTTTCAGAGGGCACAATTTGGCAGCGAGCCTGGGAGTTCCTCTGTATTCAGGGGTCTTGAGCAGGGTCTTGAGCCCTGGTTCCAGAAGGCTCAGGTATCAAGACGAGAGAGGCCAAGGCGGTCACCTTTCCCAGTTGTGAGGGGCAGGTGGAATGAGCTCCCGTAACGTTGGCAGAGTTCCTTAACCTCTGTGAGCCTTTGTTGTCTGTAGACGGGGATTAAGCCCCCAGCACAGGCACTGGGAGAACCGTCTTTGGATTCATGAGACCGTTCTTGAAACACATGCTATAGTGTCCCACACAGTGCTGGCCGGAAACAGAGGGGAAGGGGCTGAGAACCGGGGGCCCCGTGGTGGGTGGGGGCAGACGTGGAGCTTACAGTTGACAGGGGCAGGCCGTGGAACCCCGGAGCCTTGCTGTGTGTTACAGGGACGGATGCCAGCATCCCCGTGCATATCAACAACATCTGTCAGCGCAACTATGTCACTGTGGAGAGTGGGCGCCGGCTCAAGCCCACCAACCTGGGCATTGTCCTGGTGCATGGCTACTACAAGATTGGTGAGTCTGGCCGGCTGTGGCTCCCTGGCTTCTGCCCGGGCTGTGGCACTGCATTTCTTGGCCCATGGTCTCTGATGGGCCATGGCCCTGTGGTTGGGCCCTACCTCCCACTGCAAGGGTACTACCCCGGCCCCCCCCAGAGGACGTTTCCCAGTAGGGTGCTCCATGTTGTTGATGGATGGATGGACAAGTGCAAAGGTTCCAAAAGGGGAGGTGCAAGGGGTGCTTCCCCACAGACCAGCTGGGGCCCAGGTCCTCCTTGAGGAGCTATCTGCTCTGTCCCCAAGAGATTCCAAGGGGACCAGGGGAGATGTGGGGAACAGGCCTGGCCCCAGGACTACCAGGAACTGTGACACTGTTCTAGAGACAGGATGCCCCTGGCCACTCCACACAGGATTTTCTGGGTAGGAGATGAGGAAGGGCCTGGGGTCACGGGACCAGGCTGAGCTGGTGGGGGCAGCCACGGCCCTTCAATGTAAGTGCTCCCAGTGGCACCTGACCCCTCCCCACCGCTGCACCTTGCAGACGCAGAGCTGGTGCTCCCCACCATCCGCAGTGCAGTTGAGAAGCAGCTGAACCTGATCGCCCAGGGCAAGGCTGACTACCGCCAGGTCCTGGGCCACACGCTGGACGTTTTCAAGAGGAAGTTCCACTACTTTGTGGACTCCATCGCCGGTGAGGCCCACCTCTTCCCTACCCCAGGGTCAGGGCCACCATGGCCGTGCGGGACCGGTGTCCAGATCTGGGGTTCAGATTCTGGGGCTCCGTTGGGAGGACAAGGCAGTGGCCCCTCACTGCCAGGCCGTCATCATCATCAGGGTTAAAGCGCAGGCATCTTACCACCACACACGAGCCACCAGCTCGGGTGACCAGTGAGGCGGCAGCTCTGCCCTTCTGTGACCCCCACACCCTCGAGGATTGAGACGCACACACTCAGGTCCTGGCCCACTCACAGGGGCCTCCCCTCCGCCCACCTGTCTGAGGTGGAGGTGGGCTGCTGGGCCCAAAGGATGTGACTCTTCCCCGCACTGCTTGCCCCCAGGCATGGACGAGCTGATGGAAGTGTCTTTTTCACCCCTGGCGGCCACGGGCAAGCCCCTGTCCCGCTGTGGGAAGTGCCACCGGTTTATGAAGTACATCCAGGTAAGCAGGGTGAAGGGTTGTGGCCTCCCCTCTAACGTCCAGCCCCAGCGGGCATAGACTTGGGCAAGTCTTGCCACCTCTGGAAGCCTCTGCTTTATCTTCAGTCCTGCAGGAAAAATGGTCTTGGTCCTGGTTGTCACATAAGCACGAGAGGCCTACTGCGCCCTTGCCCACAGACACCCACAGTATCCCCTGACCCCAGGAACATGTACACTGTGAGATCACTTAAACACATTGTCTGATTTTTCCTAACAAAGCATTATTTGCTGTCCTGGGTACTCATGTACAGGCAGGGGATTTAGAACTGCCTTTCTTCATGCATGCAGCAAATGTGCTGAGACTCGTGGCTGGGGGTCCTTGCCTGAGAGGTTGTTGCCTGAAAACACATTCCACGTTTTGTGTTATGTGTGACCTGTTAACCTATTACATACAACACGCATATTACGTATGTCTGCATTCTGTTAACCTACAGAGGTATACTATGTGTTACACGTTACGTGTTGATACTACGTACTACATAGTACCTGCATATTCTCTTCACGACATATTAAGCTGTATGATATATATGACATATCATGTATTTTATATTACATGTTACATTTTCTGTGTCACATATTACGGTGTGCATGACTCATTACATGTTGCATATTCTGTGTTGTGTGTCCTATGTTATAGATTACATGTTATATGCATTGTGGATTATATGTTACCGGTTACTTCGGTATCACGAGAATGAGGGTGGGCAGGAAAGTTGGGTGGCCTCAGTGACCCCAAACCCCCTCACTGGTGTTACCTCAGGCCAAGCCGAGTCGCCTGCACTGCTCGCACTGTGATGAGACCTACACGCTCCCCCAGAACGGCACCATCAAGCTCTACAAGGAGCTCCGGTGCCCGCTGGATGACTTCGAGCTGGTCCTGTGGTCATCGGGCTCTCGGGGCAAGAGCTATCCACTGTGCCCCTATTGCTCCAACCACCCGCCCTTCCGAGACATGAAGAAAGGTGAGTGCCATGTCTCTGGGCCTCGGCCGCTCCCTCCAGAGATGGGCTCACCTGTCTCCCTGGGTGTCCATAGTGCCTCTTTGGGCCCTGCCCCAGCCCCACACCATGCTGGTCTCTGAGGGGCCCTGCCCCGGCCCCAGCCCCCACACCAGTGTGGGGGTAGGAGACATGGGGTGGATTTGGGCCCTGCTGAGGTGGCCCAGCTGTCTGCCCCTCTCCATGCCGGTCAGAGTCGACTGGGCAACTAGTCAGCTCGTTCGGGATCTGTGCAGCAGGCGTGCTGTGCCCCCTCCCAAGTGAGAGGATGCAGCCGGCTGGGGGATCTCTCCTGGCAAGGGGGTGTGCTCTCAGTCAGCATCTACCACTGTTCTGTCTCCTCACGGTTATTACTGGAGAAGGGAGAGCATGTGTCCAGGTGGGACCAAGAGGGGGCCCCGGGCCTAGCATGCTCACCCTTGGCTATGCTGTCTCCTTTACACCGTACCCAGCCCCTGGTGTCATCACCCCATGCCATACACAGGAACGAGGCACAGTGAGAGGCATCTACCCGCCTTCACCTGGGAGCCTGGGGAGTCTTCAGGGGTTTCAGTTTACCCCTCCTGACTCGGGCCTCACCTGTGTGGCAGGGACAGTCTGCATTTGAGCTGCTGGCATCACCGAGGCCCTTCCCTGCCCTCCAGCAGCTTCCAGGGAGGCCGACGGCCCTGTGTAATCCAGTGGCATAAGAGCCACTTGGCTGGAGCTTGGAATGAGCTGTGGAAGCAAAACAGTGGGGGATGAACCTGGCTGGAGGCCACCAGGCAGGCCTTCTAGAAATAATGGGGGGTTGGCTCTCAAAGGTTGAGGAGGTTTTAGAGAAGAGAAGCAGGGGCAGTGGCAGCAGGGGTACCCAGAGCCAGCATAAATAAGGCCGAGAGGATCGCTTCTTGCAGGGATGAGGGTTCCAGACCGTGAGACCCTGGGAGGAGGCCCCCAGGGGTGAGGAGGGGAGGAGATGGGGGTGTGCATCATGGGCTTCCCTCACCCCACCAGGTATGGGCTGCAACGAGTGCACACACCCCACATGCCAGCACTCGCTGAGCATGCTGGGCATCGGCCAGTGTGTGGGCTGTGAGGGCGGTGTGCTAGTGCTGGACCCCACCTCGGGCCCCAAGTGGAAGGTGGCGTGCAACAAGTGCAACGTAGTGGCACACTGCTTCGAGAACGCCTACCGCGTGCGTGTGTCTGCTGACACCTGCAGCACCTGCGAGGCCGCCCTGCTCGCCGTGGACTTCAACAAGGCCAAGTCCCCGCTCCCGGGCGATGAGACACAGCACACAGGCTGTGTCTTCTGCGACCCCATCTTCCAGGAGCTCGTGGAGCTGAAGCATGCAGCCTCCTGCCACCCCATGCACCGCGGCGGCCCAGGGAGGAGGCAGGGCCGAGGGCGGGCCCGGGGCCGGCGGCCCCCTGGCAAGCCCAGCACCAGGCGACCCAAGGACAAGATGTCAGCCCTGGCCGCATACTTTGTGTGACGGCCCCGCCATCCCTCACCAGGCCCCACATGGGTGTCCTGTGGGCTGCAGAAATCATTAAAATGCATTTTGTTCTTCAGAGCAAGCGGCTCGGGACCTTTCACTGGCACCCAAGGATTATGGGGTCCTCCCTGCCCATCTCCTCCTTGCCCTTCCCAGCATCCTTGCCCCAGCTCTCC
This sequence comes from Taxidea taxus jeffersonii, assembly GCA_003697995.1. NCBI lineage: Eukaryota > Metazoa > Chordata > Mammalia > Carnivora > Mustelidae > Taxidea > Taxidea taxus. The sequence goes on along the minus strand of RCUC01137315.1, from coordinate 22,522 downwards.
CTCCATTCTGCACACACCACCTGAGTGCCCTTGCTCTGCCCATAGCCTGGTGCTGCCCATGCGGAGGCCACCAAGTGTGGAAAGGGGGATCGAGCCCAGTCCGAGGCTCACATCTTACTTCAGTATGTGTGGGAAGGCATGGTAGCCGTGTGCACAAGTAGGAGATGTCCCCACCTTGCAGGAGGCATTCCCTGCGAGGCAAGGAAGAAAGGAGGGCCCCAACTGCCTGTCATCCCAGGCGGATGTCATAGGAGGGCCACTTGTGGAAGGAGGCAGGGCTGAAAGAAGTCCTTACCAGATCTTGGCTGTCCCTGCAGCCCACTCTGGGGTCAGAGGGTGGCTCTGAGCAGGCCTGTGTGTGCTGCGTACAGCCCTTGTGGGCTCCCAGGGCCTGTCCTGATTCCTGTTCTTCCATGAGCCCTTACTGTCCCAGACAGAGGCAGGCCAGCCACTTCCTAGGAGGAGCTGGGTGGGGGTGCTGTGCTGAACCAAAGGGACCCCGCAGAAGCCATCTGTGTGTCCGATTTAGGAAAGAACCCATCAGCCAAACTGCCCTGTGAGCTGCACTCCACCTGCCATCCTTTCCGCACCCCTTTACTGCTCCAGCCCCTGCGGGGAGGTGGTAGAACAGCTTTCCAGGCAGTATGGTACAACACCTCTGTGAGGGACAGGTCAGGGACATTTTGCACATGGACTCCCTACCTGGGCAGCAAGCTCACAGTCCACACTGGAATGTACAAGGTTCTGGGAATAGCTTCCATCAATAAACTTGTGACAGCCCAGCATTCCAAGCCAGCGCCACACCCTCCAGGCTCCTTTTGGGAGGCCCCAGTGAAGCAACACGGGTGTCCCAGGAACACCGTGAAAGAACTCTAGAAGTTCAAAGAAAATATACAGTGAGCGGGGGAGGTGACGACGTGACCTGAGGGCAGACTCCCCAGAAGCTGCTGGGTGGGATGGTATCCCAGGGGAAGGGGGTCACTCAGAATGCTTGTGTTCCTCCCCACCTCCCCTCTTGCTAGGACCAGACTCGGGGGGCACCGGCAAGGCCACATCTGCTAGTGGGTAGTGTCCCTGGTACAGGGCTGTGGCTGCTCTGCCAGCCCATCACATAGCAAGTAGACCCAGGGCCTTCTCCATGGGAGGGTGACCCAACTCCATCCTGCTCTGGGATCTCTCTCTCTCCCTCTCTCCGTCACACACACACACACAGCCCAGGTGGATGGCGAGAAGTACTTGCGGTAGGGCAGAGACTGTACCTTAGGCTTTAAACCCAAACTATGTATTCCTTACCAGGATCCTGCACTGAGGTTTCAGCCCCAAGCAGGGCTAATCATAAAGGATTCATTCATTTTTCTCTGCAACTGTCCCTTGTGTGTGAATCTTCTTAGCATTCGAAGCTGGAGTCTACCTTTTGAGTCCCTTCATCTCGTATCATCCAACAGCATAAAACTCTCCCAGCGTGGCTGCAGGAGCCAGGAGGACAAAGAGACGAGGCCCGCTCTGGCTAGAACAGCCTTCTGTGCTCCTTAGGACTGCATCTTCTGCCCTTGAGGTCAAGGAGGTCTGTAGCTTCAGGCTGACCTGCTCTGGGGGAGCAGGTAGCAGAACTCCTGCAGACTAGGCCTTCGAGCATGACTCACAGAAATGGCCTGGTTGTGCCGCTGAATTGCCCTGGATAACGCCCATCCCTGTCACTTCGAGACTCTGGTGCACATCGCCACTACGTGCCTCATGTGCATTTGCTCAGTTGAGTGTGGCATGCCTTTCGGGGCTGCTAGATGGGAGAAGCTACCTCAGACCTGCAGTTACCAGCAGCCAAGGTGCTCCGCGGACCCCCGTGGAGAAAGCAGCACTGCCGGCAATGGGAAGCCAAGCGGGAGTCCTGGAAGTCAGGGGTGAGGGTTTGTCCCCTCTTTCCAAGGTCTCAGCATGGTTGATGGTTCAAAAACCCAAGAGCAATGTCGCCACCCCATGTAGACCCGTGTAGAGCCCTGTCTACAACGGGTCTGGCAAAGTGAGAAGGGGCAGGGCAGAAAGATAGGAGGAAGTAGGTGTAAACCACCCACGGAGGCCTGAGGTCGGGTCAGGGGGAGTAGAGCGTTTGGGGTGGGGTTTCAGAATACTGGACACATGGGGACCAGGAAGGGGTTGTCAAAGGGGGCAGAGACAGTAGGAAAACCCAGGCTGAACACTTTGGGAGCTCCGTGCGGTCTGCTCACCTCTGCCAGGGGCGCAGCCCAGTAAGAGAGGCAGACCTCGAAGGCAGTGGCTGGGTGGGGTGGGTGACGTGGAAAGATTGCTTTCACAAAGGTGAAAGCCAAGAGCCAAAAGCTGAGGCGTGATGGAATTCACGTGGGGAGGGGTTGCCAGAAGCCACAGGGCACAAGTCATCTCACAGGCAATGCCTTGGCCTAGTTCCCCTAAAGGGCCAGCTCCAGGCCAAGTGGCAGTGCCTCACTTTGCTGTTATCTCTAAGCCACCAACCCTGAATGCAATCAGTGCTTCAAAGAATCTAATGTAGGCCCTCGCTAAAGAGGCCTGCAGGGACCCCAGCTTTCACAGGCACCCCACTTCACAGTGCGGGAGGGCCTGTGCCAAGTACCATTTCACCTGTGCCCTGGTTCTCAAACTTCACCCCATGGTCATCCTGATGCCGGCAGTCTGGACAGACTTTGAGAAACATTGATGCAGGGTCTCACAACGACCCCATGAGATAGTTTGGTTGCTACAGTCCCCATTTTCCTGGTAAGGAAACAGGCTCAGATGAGCTAAGGAACATGTCCAAGGTAGGACAAGTCATGAGAAGTAACCTCAAGCCTTGCTTGGGGGCACCACATTGACAGGGGGTTATAGGATCTAAGAAGGTGTAAGTAGGAGAATGACATGAGCCAGCGCCCCTCTCCCACTCTGCTTTCTCTGCCTAAATACTCCCTGCTTTCCAGGCTTGCCTCTACCCAAAATGGTTTCCTGTCACATCAGCCAACTGCTAGTTCTCCAAGTTTCCTTGCTTCCCCAAACCCCTCCTTTTAGTGAAGTATCCCGGAGACCGTGATTCCTGGGAAGGACAGAGCCCCATATGTGGGCCTGAAAGTCAAGGAGGTGGGGCTGCACCACCTCCTTTAGAGGGCCCTCCTTCCATAAAAATGTTTTTAATTTTTTAATTATACCATACAACTGCATTAATATAAAGATGAATATATTAATACGGTATGTTAAAACATTTCCTTTGATCTCAAAATTCATTTATTTCTTCTAGCTTGAAAACAAAATGTTTTCGTGGGCCTCTATGGTGGCAGAAATATGCCCCCTCCAAAGACGTCCAGGTCTTCATACCTGGAATGTGTGTTAGATGGCAAAGGAGAACCAGGGTTGCAGACAGAATGTAGGTGTCATATCATCTAACTGTTTTTTAAAGATTGATTTATCTATCTTATTTACCTATATATGGGGCACCTGGGTGGCTCAGTCGTTAAGCGGCTGCCTTCAGCTCAGGTCATGATCCCAGGGTCCTGAGACAGAGCCCCACATCGGGCTCCCTGCTCGGCGGAAAGCCTGCCTCTCCCTCTCCCACTCTCCCTGCTTGTGCTTCCTCTCTCTCTGTGTATCTCTCTGTCAAGTAATAAATAAAATCTTAAAAAAAAAAAAAAAAAGACATCCATCAGAGAAAGAGAGCACCCATGGGCAGAAGGAGAAGAGAGAATACTCCCAGCGGGGCTAGATCCCAGGACCCCTGGATCATGACCTGAGCCAAAACCAAGGGTCTCCAGCTCAACCCACTCCAGCACCCCATCATCTAACTTTACAATACTGAGATTATCCTATCTCATCTGGGCAGCCCAGTGGTATCATAAGGGTCTTTAAAAATGGAACAGGGAATCTGAGGAGAGGACCAGAGAGGTGGCAGCAGGAGGACTTGTCCAGATGTTCCTGGCTTTGAACATGGAAGAGGCTGCAAGCCAAGGAATGGGCAGTCTTTAGGAACGGGTAAAGCAAGGGAACGGATTCCTGGCTAGAGCCCCCAGAAAGGAACGCACCCTACCGACACTTCAAACTTACAGCCCATCGTCTCTTGTGGGCTCCTGACCTCCAGAATTATAAATAATAAATTTGCCTAAGTTTGTCGTAATTGTCATAACAGCAATAAGAAACGGACACAACCGCCAAAGTATGCTGGGGCCCCAGGGTGTGTGCCTCCTCGCCTGATGGCCCACGGGCCCTGGGGCAGTCTGGGTCTGCATGTGCCTGCTCTGCTGCTCACTAGCTGCAGATATTAAGCACATGTTGCTTAATATCTGGGCGCTGTGAGATAGGGATTGCTTTCCCCATCTACCCAACCACCCGAGGCTCGAGAAGTGAAGCAATTCGCCAGTGATCACACGGTTTGCTCCAGAACCCAGTATGGGGACCCTGTCGCCGCGCGACCCTTTTTGGGTGGAGCGCAGCTCTTCTCCACGGGTAACGAAAGGGCCGCGAGGCCGCCAGGGGACAGCAGAGGTCCGACCCCGCCCGTCCTCGGCCCGACTGCGCCTGCGCGGAGCCCTAGGCGGCGGGGGACGGGAAGTGGGCGGGGCCGGCCGATATCGGCTCGCGGGGTCGGGAGCGGCGGAGTAGCAGGTGAGGCCATGGGGGTCCTGGGGGTGAGGAGACCCGGGGCATGGGGCCGGGGGGCTGACCGCGCTGGAGTGAGGCTCAGGTGGGGACCTGAGGCATATAGGGGTGAAACGGGGCGCGGAGGGTGCGGAACCGGAGGGTGCGGAATAGGGGGCTGGGGAGGCAGGGAGGCCGAGACGGGAAGACCCAAGGGGTTCAGGGGCAGAGTGGGGGACTGAAGATCGGAGGGAGCAACCGAAGACCTGAGGAACCCAAAGCAGAGAATTGGAGGGCCAGGGAGGCAAGGGTGCAGACCTGGGGGGGCCAGAGGCCGCGGGGGTGTGGCCAAGCCGAAGACCTGGTGGGAACCGAAGGCCGTGTTGCAGAATGGATGTTGAGGAGTGATGTGCCCCCATTTGCCCGTGGCCGAGCCCCTGTTCTTAGGAGCATCTGGGCTGGCCCCACTGCCCTGACCCCTACCCCACCAGCCCCTGCACCTTTGCCGATCCACATCTCTGCCCACGTGCCCTTACCCCGCGGCCTGCCCCCGCCCGTGGCCCCCAGTCCAAGTGATTTAAAGCTAGTGTTTTAGTGAAAGCGAATGCTTGGGCTGCTGCCCTTTCAGCCCTAGTTGTGTGAGATAGGAATCTCAGGTAGGGAGGTGATAGACCTCACCACTGGTTGCTGTGTGACCTCAGGCAAGCCTCTTAACCTCTGTGCAGTAGGGAGAAATGGCACCCCATTGTAGAGATTTTAATGCAGGGCCTAACACATAGCCAGGACTAGTTGATGGTGATGGACTTCTCCCCCACAGCCTTCCACCCAGCAGGACACAGGCCCGAGTGACACATGTCCTCATGGTATTTCCTGGGGCAAGGCCTGTGGGCCAAGCTGTACTCCCACCATGGGAGATGGAATGTAAGGCCAGCACTGTGAGGTCATCTCTAGCACACTTCTGGCCTTTTTTTTTTTTTTTTTTTAATATTTATTTATTTCAGAGAGAGAGAGAAAGCAGGAGTGAGTGAGTAGGGGAGAGGGTGAGAGAAGCCCCAGCAGACTCCCGGGTGAGCACGGAGCCCAGTGCCAGGCTCCACAGTAGGCTCGATCTCACAATCCCAAGATCATGACCCCAGCTGAAGCCAAGCGTTGGTCGCTCAACCAACTGCACCACCGAGGCACCCCTTACTTCTGGCTTTCGTGGCCATATCTGGCCTATTGTCAGATTTCACTCTTTCCCTCCTGTAACCAAGCCAGAAGTGAGGAAAGGTGTCAGAAGACCTTCTGTGAGTCTGGCTTTGTCATTTCCTACCTGTGTGGCCTTAGGCAGACAGCTTACCCTCCCGGAGACTATTTCTTCATCTGCAGTGTGGCCTAACAGCTTATTCTCAGCAGAATTGTGCAAAAGGTAACAAAACAAATTCCACTCCAAATACCACTTTGAAAGCTGTAAACCTCCTTACCAGTTCATTTGTAGAATTCCTTTGAGATACTGCCCGAGGCCATCCCTGCCTTTAAAACCTTTCTCCGCTGATCATGATCATGATCAGGGTTCTCCCCAGAATATCCTAACTTCCTCTTTGAAGGTGTCAGGCCTCAGGGTGCTTATCTCAGCCCACACCACCCACTGGCAGTGGCAGAAGGCAGCCTGCATCTTCCCTGTGCTGTCACACTTGCCAGCTGCCATGCACAGAGGGCCGGGCTTATGCCTGAGAGGGCAGAGGTGGGCTTTCTGACTCAGGGAGCAGAGCATCTAGTTGAGAAAGCCAAGCCTATAGAAAGTGGTGGGTCCCCAACAATGTGAGTGTACCTAATGCCCCAGAACTGGAGAGGGGAAAACGGGCAGAACGATAAATTATATGTCACGTGTATTTTACTGTACATTTTTTTAAAGTAAAAAAGATACATGTGTAGGAAAAGATCTGGAAAATGGACACCATATTCTTCGCAATGGTTACTTAGGAATAAACCAGGTTCTCCATTTACAGAAAAGCTTTTAATAAAGAAAGCAATACTGTTGTAACGATGACACGGTTTCCTTTCTTAAGGATTGTTGTGTTTTGCTTTACTCCTGGGTTCTGAAGTTGAGCAGGACTCTCAAGTATTTTGTCTGTACCATCTAAAAAAAGGCAGTTGAGACACCTGGGTGCCTCAGTTGGTTAAGCAGCAAACGCTGGATTTCAGCTCAAGTCATGAGCTCAGACCTGGGATTGAGCCCTGGTTTGGACTCTGCCCTTAGCTGGGAGGCTGCTTGAGGATTCTCTCTCCCTCTGCCCTTGTACCTGCTTATGCTCTCTCTCTCTCTCAAATAAATAAAATTGTTTTTAATCAAGAAAAAGCCTATTGTACAAATATGCGTTAGTTGAGTTTATGAGTCAAAACCTATAAACTAGAGGAAAATAGATATTTTTTTCTTTGGGATCTAGAACATAGAAGGCAGTGTGCTGGACCTCAAAGGTGTCACAGTTCAGCAGGGCTTGGCTCGGAGAGGTCTGGGGTAGGGGTGGGGCCAAAGTGGGATTCGATAAGGCAAATCATAGGAGCAGGAGGTGAGGGACTGGAACAGGGTGATGGGCACAGAGAAGAGGCCATGAGAGACTGAATTCCCAGGCTGGTGACCCAGTGAGGGGTGGGCGGGTGAGCCCCCAGCGTGAACCCCATCGAGGGACTTTGAAGGAGTCACTTGGTTCTTTTGCTCTCTTCCCCCCAATGGCAGCCCCCTGTCATGACCCCTGCCTGGGGAGAATGACAGCAGGTTGCTGGGAGGCGGGAAGAGGAGCAGCAGGGAGAGTGCCGTGGGTGCGGGCAGCTGGGGGCCACTGGCGGGTGTTAGCTGGGATTGCTGTTATTCCCACCACCGTGGCTGCCAGCTGATGGGATGTGCAGGACAGCAGCATTCCAGGAGCCAGGAGGCCACGGGCCATGGGCCATGTTTGGCCAGTCTGGTGGAGGCAGGTGACAAGGGGGCTGGCAGCCCAGTGTTCCTCCCCTGCCCCCGCCCCCCGCCTTGATGACTAACCCAGACTCACAGGCAAGTTCCCCTCCCCAGCCCAGCTCAGCACTGCATTCAGCTGGACACCTTGCCCCAGCTCTGCCTCACCTCCCACCACCTCATCCTGCTCTTTGCCCAAGACCCTGTCTGCCCCCACAAGAGCTCGGGACCACACAGCACAGCCCCCTGCCTTCTTCCTGCCTTTATCTGTAGGCCCCAGGCTCCTGGGAGAGGGGATTGTTTTGCTCCTCTCTGTATGGCTTATGTGACAGATTCAGAGTTTGTTGGGAAAAAAAAGAAGGGCGAGGAAGGAACTTACTCTTATCTTTAACCCCAGCTGGACCCCAGAGAAGGAAAGCCATGTCCTGGTTCCTCTCCTTGCCCCACACCTCCGCCTGCTGATGCAGAAACCAGTATGTTTGGTCCTCAGCAGGCAGGATGGCCCTGGGTATCTGCATTCTAAAATGCTGAGCCGATGCCACCAGCAAGTAAGGTCACAGGCAAAGAAAGGGTCTTGTATTCTGTGCTTTATGCTGGGGGCCAGGCTTTCTCAAACAGGGCCCTCCTGTGCACTCTGGGGAGGTCAGTGAGCTAGCCCTCCTCTCACTGAGGTCTTAATCATACGCTTACAGGAGCTTGGGCACCGCCAAAGATTCCAAGGCCTGCAGAGTATGTTTCTGGGCTCACAGAGACCCAGACAGCATTTCCCTGACCCTGGAGCCCCAGCTGTTGCTTGGGACCAGGCCTGCATTACTCATATTTCTCCTCTAAGCAACAGGCCAGAGCTGTTCGCAAGCAGAGGAGGTAGGTGGCTTGGCCTCTTTCTCTGCCGGAGGGTGTCAGAGCCTGCTGGGAAATTCTCGCCATCTTCTTGTTTTTCCCTGGCTTGGTTCTCACTCAGCAGCTTGGCCCACCCACTCTCCCCAGGCGACCCTCACCACCCCCCACTAGGCTCCCAGCCTTTTCAGATCTCCCCATTTTACAAAGTCTTCCCCTCGTGGTAATGACTGGGGTGTCCAACCTGCTCTTGTCCTTCTTCCTGCTTCTTTATCTCTTTATCTTTTTACCTGGTCGCCTTTTGTGACCGGGTCTGCATTGTATTTACTTCTACTGAGAAGTAAAGGTGGGGGAGAGCGATGATTTTAAATCCGTCCCCATCACCTTCCATTGTAAGTGCCCTAATTTCTGTATTATTTCTGTGTCTGCTTTAAAAAGTCAACTTTGACAGGTCTCTGAAAGAGAGAGGTCTCGTGGGTTTAGGGTTAGTTTTGTTTTGTTTTTTTCATTTACTCCCAGTTACCTTGTCCTTGCAAGTCCTTTCCAGATTAGACATCTAACTAACTTTCCCTTTCCCCTTCACTCCATGCTCTTCTTGTGGGTTTTTTTTTCCTCTTTATTCTGCAACAGACTTGTACTGAGTTAGTGGCTCTGGACAAGGGCAGCCTTGCCCACAGGTGTGGGTGCTGAGCAGGCCCTCACCCTCCTCTCCGTGGCAGTTCCCTCTCGCCTCCGATTTCCAAACCCTGTCCACCGCTGCCCTCTGGTAATGTTTGTAGGCATGAGGAATTCCAGAAGAGTCTGACATGTTTCTCCCTGCCTGTACTTGTCAGAACCAGGAAGGCCTCAGGGAGGGGATGTGCCGTGAAATTGCTCCCTGCATTCTCCACCTGCAACTTGGGATTGGACCCTCGAGTTCAATCTGGTTCTGCTCCCAAAGCAAGCTTCCCACCTGGGTGTTGTGGAGGCCCTGGGGTTGCCCCAGCCCTTGGAAGGCTCAGAGGGAACAGGCTGGAGGAGAATGGGCTAGACAAGGGCCTGTGCTTGGCGTTGGTGGCCAGGGGGTTGCACACCTGGGTGTGGGGTAGGAAGTAGGGCCTAGAGAGCAAATGGGGGAGGGTGTATGCCAGAAGAGAGATGCTCTGGGACCATTTGGGTCTGGAGGGCTGAACATAAGAGGCGGTAGTGCAGGTGGGCCATGCAGGAGTCTGACACACAGGCCTTCGCTGGCCCCTGAACCCTGGGGAACAGGGTGAAGGAAGAGGGTAGGCTGGTGGTACATGGAGGTCCTGAGCTGGGGGAGAGGAGCTGGAGGCTCATCTTGGGGAGGTGGATGTGGCAAGAGCCCGCTGTGAGTAAGGCCATTGTGGGAGAAGAGCTGGGTGGGATGGTGATGAGTATGGGCTCCAGAATCCCTCCTGGGCCCCGTCATCTCCCAGCCTCAGTGTTTCTGTCTGTGAAATGGGGGCTCATCCTGGCTCCCAGGGTTGTTAATGGGCAATGCACAGGTCCTGGCAGCTAGTAAGCCCTTGACCTTCCTGAGGACGGGACATGAAGAGCCTGAGAGGGGGAAGCCAGTGCCCAGAGTAGTGGGTTCAGTGGCCTGGGCTGTCCCTGGTGCCTCTCCTTCAGCTGGGTCTCAGGAGGCCGAGGATTCTTCCTCTTAGAGAGGACACATCACAGGTGTCCCCCTTTCCTGGCTTCTCTCCTGCTCACACCCCAAGGTGCCCTACAGCCTCTGGGGCCTCTTCCTGCTCCCCCTCTGGTCCACATCCAAAACATCCCAGGACCCCCCAGCACCATCCAGGCCCTTCTTTTTCTTCCCTTGACAGGCATCCCTTCTCCCCACTAGGCTCAGATGTGATGGCATCACCTCCTCACCTTCTGTCTGTCGAGCTCCCAGGGTCAGGTTGAATCCATTTAGCTGCTGTGTTTTCCTGCCTCAATGGCCTGGCCTCGGTGTCCCCCTCCTGCCTGCCTTTGGCCATGCCAGCCATCTCCTACCAGGAACATCCCTGACTCCTCTGTCACTTTTCCTTCAAGGCACCCATGTGGCCTCTGATCCCAGCTCTGTCTCCTGAAGCCACTTCTCTTGGGCTTCCGAGTGCCCCCTCTTGGAATCGTGTCAGGAGACCAACTAGGGTTGTTGCTCCCCCTTACTTGGGTCCTCTGAACTCTGTGTGAGGCCAGTAGCCCTGCCCTTCCGCTTTGAGGCCCCAGGCTTGGTGTGACACCTGCTGCATGATGCCTCCAGGTGAAGGAGAGAAAGCAAGGCACCACGCATGCCACACTGTGGGGTGAGGGCACCGATCCCCCCTGTGTCTTCTGACCCTCATGTCTCTCCTCAGAGCGAAGACCACCCTGAATCCCAGTGGAGACACCCCCACCCCCACCCCGGGATGCTCTGGGCATGGCCTCTGGAGCCCTCCAGCAGAGCAGCCAGCCAGCAGAGGAGATCCCAGGCTTCCTGGACACCTTCCTCTGTGACTTCCCAGCTCCACTGAGCCCAGAGAACCCTGCACCATGGAGGCTCCCGGGGACAGTGCTGAGCCAGGAGGAGGTGGCGGGTGAGCTGACTGACCTGGCGCTGGGCTTCCTGAGCAGCAGGTAGGCGACAGGCCTGTCAGGAGGGGACAACACAGGGGCCGGGAGCGAGGGTCTTGGCAGGGGCCACCTGCCAAACTGGACTGCAGCTGCCGCTCACCCCACACACCCTGCCCTGTGCTGGTTGTGCTGCCTAATGACATCCCCATGATGGGGCTGCATTGCTTCCCCAGGGCTGCTGTCACAAAGTAGCCCGGTCTGGGTGGCTTGGAACAATAGACACATACTGTCTTATAGTTCTGGAGGCCAGAAGTCAGGAATTAGGGTGTCGGCAGGGTCGTGCTCTCTCAAACAAAGGCTGTGGGGCATTGGTTCCAGGCCTTTCTCTCAGCTGCCGGTGCTGCCAGCAGTCCTTCCTTGGGGTTCCTTGGCCTGTAGCGGTATCACTGCAGCCCGGCCTTCATTGTCACATGGTGTCCGCCCTGTGCATCTGTGTCTTCACGTGGCATTCCCTCCCTGTCTGGGTCTCTTCTCATCTTGTAAGGACACCGTGCTCCAGTGGGACCTCCTCTTACACCTGCAAAGACCCTAATTCCATGTAAGGTCATATTCTGAGCAGGTTAGGACTTCAACATCTCTTTTGGGAGGGACACAGTCCGATCCATGACAGGTGCAGTCAGTCCTGTTTCTGTCTCATTTCACAGATGGGGAGCCAGAGGCCAGGGGGTTAAGAGCCCAGCCAAGGCCTCAAGGTGGGGCAGGGTCAGGCCATGTGCCCCTAGTTATGATGACCCAAGAGGTGATGGTGCTGTCTGCTGTTCACAGGCGAGGCAGCCAGGGCACAGAGATGAGACACAACAGGCTGAGCAGATTAGAAGGGAGAAACAGACAGTAAAGGCTAGCAGTCCATACCACATCTGCCTGAGCCTCATCCCTCCCCAGGGGCCAGGCCCACACCCCTGAAGTCAGACCACGCCCCCAGCCTCAGCATCCTGGCATTAGAGCCCCCAGGCTGGCTTCCTGTGGGCTGGTCAGCTCAACCCTGACACACCATCCCCCTCCACCCCTGCCAAGGGCCTGCTTGCTAGAGTCAAGCAGAATTAGTGACTCTTACTCACCCTTGCAGTGTGGGGACCCAGGTCCCTGAGCCTGAAGGTCAGGGTGAGCTGGCCTGGTCCATCCTGACAGCCCCACAGCCCCACTGAGCTCAGGCAGACCTGCCCAGTGACCATGCCCCTTTAGAGTGTGGCATGTGCGGAGGGTGCCACTGGCCTGTTTTGTTCTCTTTGAGGAAATATTTTAGAGGGAGGGGGCATAAGATGAATAGATGGAACAGAATAGGCCAGGGTTGCTGCATGCAGGGGAGGGGAGGGCTCCCGGGGCTCTGCCTTCCTCAGGGCCCCAGGGTCCACAGGGTCTGTCCCACCAGCAGCCACCAGGACTCCTGTGGGGTCTTTAGGGGTGGTGAGGGGAAACGCAGGCCCAGCAGGATTGGCACCCATGCTAGCCCTGTGTGCGTGTGAGCCTAGAGACAGGAGAGCCCCAGGCTGCTGGCTCAGAGTCAGAAGAGGGACAAGATACAGTGCCGGGCCTGGGAGGGGCACCGGGGTGAGCCATCAGTCTGCCGGTTGGGGGAAGAGAGGGCCCAGAGGAGGGATGGGGCCAGAGGGGCAGGATCCCAGAAGGTTGGGCTGGTTTTGCTTCACAGCAGTGGAGATGGAAGCTGGTGGAAAAGGGGAGGGTAGCTGGTGACCAGCTCTCCTGCCCAGGGAGGGGCCTGAACTGGAGAAGTCAGGGGTCTGACTGTTGGGGTCCGCAGGGTACAGGGCCTTGGGAGTGAGCAGGTTTTAGTTACGTTGGAGGGTAGCTGTCTCAGGCTATGGGTAAGAGAAAAGCAGGACTTGCTTGACATGATGTGGGGGCCCTGTGAGGCCCTGTGGCAGGCCTAGGCTCAGGTGTCGAGCAGGTACCCCATTAATTAGCAGGATGCCAGAGCAGGCCTGAGACCATTACCCATGAGGGCAAGAGAGGCCAAGGGTCATGGCCCCCATCAGCCTCCTAACCAATCCATCTTAAAACACCTTTAAAACATTTTAAAGTCATGTATATCCTACTCATCTTGATGGACTTATTTTTGGTTCCTTTTGTTCTTTTCTAGTATTTCTTCCCCGTGTAGACACAGTGTTCATGTGTGCGAGCACACGTTGTCTGCTCTGAGTCTGCCTGTCAGGAGCACCCCCACAGATGTTCCTGACAGCTTCCCGGGGGCTCCTGTCCATCTCTTTCCCATCCTTGCGGCTGGCGTGGAGGCCTCTGGGTGTCGGGGGCCCCAGGCAGAGTGATACCTGGTGTTTTTTCAGATTATAGATGGTGTCCTTCATGAGACTGTTGGGACATCAGATCACCAAGTTCAAGGGTGCAGTGATTTACGTCCTATCTTCACCCTCATTGTCAGCGGTTCTGTGTCCCATCTCAGGTCCCTGAGCAGTGCACACCTCAGGCTGTAATTATTCCTCTGCATTTTCAAATCAGTTGCTAGGCTGCAAACTTTAAAACCCCAAAGCAGGTGGAACTGAAATGTTTCTTGGGTACCTGGCCTTGCACACACCTCTGTTTACTACAGCATTATCTGAGTCTTTAGGAGTCCTGACCGCTGCAGGGCCTGAGTGCCTGGAGGATGGGGGGCGGGGGGCAGGCTAGGGGGGAACCCCTGGGTGGGCGCAGTCAGGAAACAAGGCCTGTGGCCTGAGGCCAGGCATTGTCTGTGTCCCCAGGGCCGGAAGCTGCTTCCAGCTTCCCTTCCCTGGTGGCCTTTTGGCCTGCCGGAAGCTGCGGCACCACCCCCCCAGAAGAAAAGAAAACAGTGCTGCTTCTCCCTGCTTCTCCCTGCTTCTCCCTGCTGCGAGAAAGGAAAACCCAGTGGTTAGCAGGAAATCCCCAAATGGCAGGGGAACTCATTTCTCATGTCTTGGCTGGTTGTTTCTCAAAGGTAGTTCCAGAGGCCTCTCCCCTGAGTCACCCTCTCATTTTAAAAAAAAAACACAGATTCGGGGTGCCTGGGTGGCTCAGTGGGTTAAAGCCTCTGCCTTTGGCTCAGGTCAAGGTCCCTGGGTCCCGGGATCGAGCCCCGCATCAGGCTCTCTGCTCGGTGGGGAGCCTGCTCCCCCCACTCTCTCTGCCTGCCTCTCTGCCTGCTTGGGATCTCTGTCTGTCAGATGAGTAGGTAAAATCTTTAAAAACAAAACAAAACAAAACAAAAAACCACAGATTCATCCCTGTAGGTTCCTAAGACCATCTATAGACACACCGTGGACGCCCAGAATTAGTGACTCTTACTCACCCCTGCAGTGTGGGGACCTGGGTCCCTGAGCGTGAAGGTCAGGGTGAGCTGGCTTGGTCCATCCTGACTGCCTCACCGCCCCACTGAGCTCAGGCTTTTCATAAAGACACCAGGGTTCCTGGATTAGGGACCCACCCTTCTACACGACCTCACTGTAACTAATCGCATCTATTTCCAAATCAGGTCACATTCTGATGCCCTGGCAGCTAGAACTTCAACATAAGAACTTTGAGGGACATAATTCAACCCCTAAGACTCTTGAAGTGCTAGAGGGCCCCAACTGGGGTTGGTGGCCGGGAGCCGTCATCAGCCTGGACACTGGGCCGTTTTTGCGGCCCCCCACAGCCCAACCCATGCTTGCTGTACCCCAGGACCTGGTAAACAGCATTGAGCTGGTGTCCCATCCAACTCCCCGAGGCCCAGAAGCCGACCTGCTGCTTGCCACCACACATTGTGGTGCAGGCGGTCATCACTCCTTCCAGACGGGCATCCCTGAGTGGGAAGGTCTCCATCCAGAGCATTCGGGGAGGCACTGGGGTCTTAGCTTCTGCCAAAGTACCAGCCCCGCCTCACTCCTTGTTCCTGTCTGCAGGGGCGCCTCGCCACCACTTGCTTCATCTCTGACCCACAAGGCAGTTTCCCAGCTGCTACAGACAGACCTTTCTGAATTCAGGAAGTTGCCCGGGCAGGAGGAGGAGGAAGGTGACGACAAGGAAGAGAAGGCCCCTGTGACCCGTGAGTTCTCTTCCCTCTCTGGCTCAGACGCTAAGCAGGCAACAGACTCATCCATCAGACAAAGGACGGGATGGGGTGGGAGGTGGGGGAATGCCAGTTCCAGAGCTGTCAGGGCTCTCCTGGCTGCCACCGCCTTTCCCGTTTTGCTGGAGGAAGGGCAGTCATAGGCAGCACATGGCCGAGGGCCATGGAAGGGAAGAGCACGTCTACTCGTGCCCCTGACGGCCGCCTGGATGTGGAGAGAGCGCTCGCTCCAGCCTCAGGTCAGCAGGGGGAGCGCAGCCACTGTCTTCCTGAGCTTCGGAACCGCCCAGGAGATGAATAATGCTTTTCCTGTTCTACATGGGAGGAAGCTGAGGTGGCAGCTCGGTCGCCCTCTTGCTCTTCTGCCTCAGCTGACATTGCCCCAGGGTGGCGTGGGAGCCAGGAGGGTGACGTGTGCACCACTCCTAGGGGCAGCCTGAGGGTCCAGCTGGCAGAAAATGCCCACATTTGGGCCGGTTGCCCGACCTGATCCAACTCAGGACCCTGACAGTTGGAGACTCCACGGCATCTGGAGAGCTAGCTTGGGGAGGGGCCCATCAGTCTGCCTCCTCCTGGGGTACTGGTTAGTGGGGCATGCCCCCAGCCACCCCACACAGCCTGGGAAACCCAGAAATGGGCAGTGAACCTCATCATAAAAAAATCAGGGCTCGCTCTTTGCATGTCTTTGTTTCACTTTCCTGATACAGTGAAGGAATTAATGCAATTGGGAATTAATACAGTGAAAACTTCCCCCTCATCCAAGGCGAATACGTTTTAAGACCCCCAGGGGATGCCTGAAACTGCGGATCGTACAGACCCTCTGTATATGCTGCGTTTTTTCCTATACGTGCACACCTCTGATAAATTTTAATTTATAGACTAGGCACAGTAAGAGAGTAACAACTGATACTAAAACAGAACAGTGATAATAATACACTGTAGTAAAAGTTACATGAAGGTGGTCCTTCTCTCTTTCTCTCTCAATATCTTAGTCTGTACTCACCCTTCTTGTGATGACGTGAGATAGTAAGATGCCTGCGCGATAGGATGAAGTGAGGTGAGTGATGTAGGCATCACAGTGTAGCACTGGGCTACCGTTGACCTTCTCCTTTTTTTTTTTTTTAAGATTTTATTTATTTATTTGAGAGAGAGAGATTGAGAGACAGAGAACATGAGAAGGGAGGGTCAGAGGGAGAAGCAGACTCCCCACTAAGAAGGGAGCCTGCTGCGGGACTCCATCCCCGGACTCCAGGATCATGACCTGAGCCAAAGGCAGTCGCTTAACTGACTGAGCCACCCAGGCGCCCTTGCTATTGACCTTCTGACAGTACCCTCTGATGACCCCGTTTTCAGACCACAGTTGACTGCCAGTACCTGAAACCACGCAAGGCGAAATCATGGCTAGGGGGAACTCCTGTATAATTTGTTGATTTGTTCCTTTATATATTGCTTATGATTACTTCCGTCTTTATGGATTTAGTCTCTTTATATATTGCATATGGTTACTTCTATCTTGTCCCATATTTGTTATCTGTGTTACTTAAAGCTTAGCCTGAGTGTGAGTGTTGAGGGCAAAGCAAGGAACAGGCTGGGGGAGAAAGAAGACAAATGTACGAGGCCCCTTGCTTCAGCACATGCCAAGTTCTCATCTGCCCCCCCCCCCCCCGCCTTTTCTGTGGCTCCCTGCCCACATTCCATCCCAGCATGGCCTCTCACATTCCTGCCTGGGAGGTGCGAGACAGCGACAGAGGTTGACAGTGACAGACAGGCAGCCTTTGTCCTCCAAAAAGCCCCAGAAAGGCAGTGCCCCACCCCAGAGTCCCAGCGGGAAACCAGCACCACCTGCTGGCGGGAAGGCCCTGGCCGTGGCTGACACCTGCGGAGCAGAGCCCTACATGGGGCTCCTGCAGGCCAGGGAAATGGGGGATGGCCCCTCGGGGTGGGAACTCACAACCTGCCCTGCCCTCCATTCAGGCTTCGGCTCACGGCCCTGATCAGCTCTCCCTGTCACTGGGGCAGAACATAGGAAAATCTATCATCTCGAAGCCCTTCTTGCAAAATGGGCTTCCGGGCAGGTGATAGGAGCACCACTGCTCAACGCCAGAGGTATGACTAAACCTCTCTGGGGCTGGGTCATGTGGAAACACCAGCCAGCCCCTCTCCAGTGAGCTGGTCCTATGGGTGCCAGGGTGAGGCCTCAGAGGGGAAAGCAGGTGTGTCCTGCCAGCGGGCATCAGCAGTCAGTGAGCCAGCTAATTGGCCCATGGCTTATCCATTGCTTATCATTGTCAGTGGTAATTGCCTTTGCTAAAGCCGAAATTCAAATTCAAATGTGTTGATGGAAATGGTCGCACGACCTAAGGCAGAAGAGTACATGGTACCCTGTGCCTCGAAGGCTGTCTCAGGCCTAATAAAAGCAGAGCCCTGGGGCACCTGGGTGGCTCAGTTGGTTAAGCGTCTGCCTTCAGCCCAGGTCATGATCCCGGGGTCCTGGGATGGAGCCCCGCATTGGGCTCCCTGCTCAGTGGGGAGTCTGCTTTTCCCTTTGCCTGCCACTCCCCTTCTCATGTGTTCTCTCCCTCTGACAAATAAATAAATAAAATCTTAAAAAAAGAAGCAGAGCCCAGAGGGAGAGGGTAGGAGCCCAGGAGCCCAGATGGTCTTCTGAACGTAACCGTCTACAGAGAGGAGGAGGAGGAGGCTAGGGAGACAGCGCTACGCAGTCCAGTTGAGCAGGGGGTCTCTGACTTTTTGGCAGGGGATTCACTGGGCCAAGCACGTGTGGACCTGTCTTCCCAGAGCTGAGCCTTCCTGTTACCACAGCCCTTCAGGCCAGCCCGGCTGGTCTCCCACTTCTTGCCAAACACCTGAATGGTGCCTGTGTTCTGGGTGTGCCCACAATGGCTAGTACTAGACATACCCGCCCCCCACCCCCACTTTCACGTGTGGATTCCCTCAGACATGTCTTCTGTGGCCTCTTGTGCCTTCCCTGGCCTCTCCTCCTTTTCCTTTTATTCTTTTTTTTTTCTAAATTTTTTATTTTTTTATTTTATTTTTTTAAAATTTTATTTATTTATTTGACACAGAGATCACAAGTAGGCAGAGAGGCAGCCAGAGAGAGAGGAGGAAGCAGGCTCCCCGCTGAGCAGAGAGCCCGATGCGGAGCCTGATCCCAGGACCCTGAGATCATGACCTGGGCCGAAGGCAGAGGCCTAACCCACTGAGCCACCCAGGGGCCCCTCTCTTTTTTAAAATATTTTATTTATTTATTTGACAGAGAGCGAGACAGCGAGCCCGATGCAGGGCTCCATCCCAGGACCCTGGGATCATGACCTGAGCCGAAGGCAGGGGCTTAACCAGCTGAGCCACCCAGGCGCACCCCCCCACCAACCTTTTTCTTCTGCGGCCTCTGCCTTTGGACAGGAGCTCTTCCTTCTCCAACACCTCCCCCCTCTAAGTCCTTCAAGTATGTCTGGCGACTCTCCTCAGAGTCTGCCCTTGAACACCCCTCTGAAGTGACCAGCTCCGATTCACCTGTGCCTGCTGCATGCACCTGGGCCAGCAAAAGTCCCAGGAACGTTTTGTGTATGGGAATGACCTGAGCCTCTGAAGCTTACCACCCAAGGATTCCTTGGGACCTGTTCCTTGTTAGTTCCTTGTTAAGCTTTCCCTTAAAAAGCAGGTTTAGGGGACGCCTGGGTGGCTCAGTTGGTTAAGCTGCTGCGTTCGGCTCAGGTCATGATCCCAGCATCCTGGGATCGAGTCCCCCGCATCGGGCTCCTTGCTCAGCAGGGAGCCTGCTTCTCCCTCTGCCTCTGTCTGCCTGTGCTTGCTCCTGCTCTCTCTCTGACAAATAAATAAATAAAATCTTTAAAAAAAAAAAAAACAGGTTTAGGTAGGATTTGTGTGTGTGTTGTAGGGGCTGTTATCTGTTGTTGTGTGATGAATTCCCCCCAAAATTTAATGGCTTAAAACCAACATTTATTATCCCATAGTTTCTGTAGGTCTGGAATTTGGGAGCTGCTGAGCTGGTGGTTCTGGCCCAGCGTCTCTTGTGAGATCGCGGCCCTGGGCTTGCGGCCAGTGGGGCAGAGGTTCCATTTCCAAGGGGTTTGGCCACTTGGCTATTGGCAGGAGGCCTCAGTCCCTCCCTGCATGGACCCTCCACAGCCTGCTTAAGTGTCTTCCTGCCATGACGGCTGCTCCCCTCAGGGCCGGTGATTCACCAGGGAGACAGAGAGAGACAGAGACAGGGAGGGAGAGAGATTGTGCCAGGTGGGAGCCACAGCACCTCTCAGGAAGCAGTTCATGGTCATTTCCGGTTGATTCTGTTCATTTCCAGTTGATTCTGTTTAGTAGGAGCAGGTCCCTGAGGCCCACACCCACAGGGAGGAACTGGGCTCCCAATCAAGCATTACAGAATGTATGGACATATTCTGAAACCATCACCTGGGGCTAACTTGTCCTGGAAAATTGAGAAAACACCAAAAAAGTCTTAAGAAAAAAACATCTGCTGTCAAAGCATCACCTGCAGACACCCACTGCTGCCATTTTGATTGTATGCTTTTCCTGCCTTTAGTTTTCTGGTCCAAGCCATTGAAGGCTTTTTGGTCCTCCTGATCAAACCGTGTGTGGGATTGTCTGTTCTCCTTCTTTTTTGTGACTTTTTTTTCCCTTGATAATTGTGATGTAAGCATTCTACACAATCGTGCACTCTTTAGAAACCCATTTTTGTTTTACCCTTTAATGTTTTCCCATTAAACTTAGCAACAACCGTAGGCTCGCATGCTGTTGTAAGAAATAACACAGAGGGGTTCCATGTGCCTTTTACCCAGTTCCCCGCAATGGTAAGGTGTTAAAAAACTATAGTAAACCATCATGACCAGGATCTTGACATCGTCAAGATACGGAACAGTTTAATTCTACAAGGATCCCTCATGTCCTCTGTGGCTACCCTAATGCCCCGTGCTCCGGTCCCTAACCCTGACAACCGTTAATCTTCTCTGCTTCCATAATTTAGTCATTTCAAGAATGCCTAGAAATGGAATCCTAGAGTATATAACTTTTGGGGATAGGCTTTTTTCTCTCTGCATCATTCTCTGGAAATTCATCTGAGTTTCTATAACATGCCAGGAGTTCGCTCCTCTGTCTCTCCCTCCCTTCCTTCCTTCTGTGAGTAGTGTTCTGTGACATGATATACCAAAGTTTACATGCTCCTGGGTCGAAAATCATCTGGGCCATTTCCAGTTTTTGCCCATTGCAGGTGAGGCTACTGTGAACACTGGGGCACCCAGTTTTGTGTGCGCGGTGTCTTAATTTCTCTGGGCTAAATCCCCAGGGGTGCAGTCGCTGGGCTGTCCATTGCGTGTTTAGTTGCAAAAATCATGTTTAATAGCAGCTTAATTCTTCTTCGAGAAAATAGGCTGTCATTTACTCTGTCGCTGACTATGTATTGCTTCTAATTAACTTGCCATTGTAAATGATTTTAAGCTTTGTCCTGAAATTACCTTTGTGTTTCTGGCTGTTTCCTTGGGGAGGGGTCCCATGAGTGGAGCTGCTCACTCTGGGTTGGGAGGCTCCTTCCTGAGCGTGTTGTCCACCCAGACATTGCCCAGTGCCAATGACACAGGCCGTCACACACAGGCTGGGATGCTCGGAATGCCCCAGGGGCTGATGGGCTGTGGGGGGCCCATGCAGGCCCATGGTGGGCACTGTCTGGAGAGCTCCAGGGGCCACAGGGAAAGGAGGGGCAGGCAGAGCAAGTGGAGCCCAGCTGGCCTGCATCGCTGCCTCCCTAACAGTCCTCTGTTGTGCTTAGCTGTGCTGGATGCCAAGGGCCTGGCACACACCTTCTTTAACCGGCTCTGGGAAGTGTGCAGCCAGTGGCAGAAGCAGGTGCCCTCGACCGCACGGGGCCCTCTGGGGCCATGGCTGGTCTCCATGCATGCCATCCGGAATACCCGCCGCAAGATGGAGGACCGGCACGTGTGCCTTCCCGCCTTCAACCAGCTCTTCGGCCTGTCTGTGAGTGCTTCACCTCCAGTGCTCCTCCTGTGCTCCTCCTCCCGGGCCCCAGTCAGAACAGCCGAGGAGAGCTCGCATCAGGGGTAGGGACTAACCGGGGTTCTGAGCGGAGCTGCCAGCCAGAGCCAAGGCAGGAGTGATGCCTGTAGCTGTGCCCCCCAAGCACATCACTGGGGGAAAAAGAGGCCCAACTTGTCCGCCCAGCACTTCCAGGCCGGAGCAACCACCAGCCACCTTGCTTTCCCAGCTGACAGACTGAGGAAAGGGAATGATCTGCCCAAGCCTGTTAGAACAGGGGAGCGGGGAGCCCAGGAGTCACACCCGCCCAAGACATACAGTTGCTGAGCCCTGCCTTGTCTCAGGCTCCGGGAGCCACCTGGCACCCCTTCCCTCATTTTATGCTCCAGCAGCTCATTACAGAAAGTGAACTGAGGCTCCAGAGGCTTGTCCTTCTCCAGTGCTGATGGCCAAGGCCATGCTGATTCTTCCAGACCTACCCAGTCAGCGCCTGGGCTCTACCCCACAAGACCAGAGCATCCAGCTAGGTGACAGCCTGGGGCAGGGCGAGGGTGGTGTGACTCCCGCGGCACTCCCCATCAGGACCCTATGGACCGAGCCTACTTTGCCGTGTTTGATGGTCACGGAGGGGTGGACGCCGCCCGCTATGCTGCCGTGCACGTGCACACCAACGTCGCCTGCCAGCCCGAGCTGCCCACGGACCCCGCCAGAGCCCTCAGAGAAGCCTTCCGGCGCACCGACGAGATGTTTCTCAGGAAAGCCAAGCGAGAGGTGAGAACCAGTGAACGGGTCTCACACGCAGCGTGCAGGCTGCAGCTGTTCACATCAGAGAGGCCCGGTCCCAGGGTTGAGCTGGAGGCAGAGGGAGGAAGCGCCGCACGGCGGATCCTTCCCAGTGGCCTCACACGGAGGCCTGGGTGAAGCAGGGCAAGGCAGGTCACGGCAAGTGGAGGGTTGAATAGTTTGAATAACCCATTTGAGCTCTGGGCTCTAATCGGGGCCACCTGCCGCCATTCAGGCCAGGAGAAAGGGCCTGGCCTGAGAGAGAGGACGTGACTGAGGACACAGGTTCAGGCCGACTGGCTCGTGCGCGAAGTTTGTGCGCTCGGGGAGGGGGACCTTTGCTGTCTCTAGGACCAGCCCATCCTGGGAGGGAAACTCTGTCCACGATTAGCAAGTACCTCAGTTTGTCAGAACATCAGAATAGAGGGCGCCCAGCTGGCTGTCAGAAGTGTGGGGGACACTTGATCTCAGAGTTTTAAGTTTGAGCCCCAGGTTGTGTGTAGAAATTACTTAAAAGTTTTGAAAATCTTTTTTTTTTTTTAATTTTTTATTTGACAGACAGACATCACAAGTAGGCAGAGAGGCAGACAGAGAGAGAGGAGGAAGCAGGCTCCCTGCTGAGCAGAGAACCCGATGTGGGGCTTGATCCCAGGACCCTGGGATCATGACCCGAGCCGAAGGCAGAGGCTTTAACC
>ML103494.1:0-16759 GCA_003697995.1 Taxidea taxus jeffersonii | reverse complement strand
GGGGAATGTGGGGCCAAGAAGAGAAGTAGGGGACTGGGCCCTGGGCTTGGGGAACAGAGACAGGGTAGCTGGAATGTGCGGGGTTGGAGCTGCCAGCATTAAGCGACCAGAGTCCAGGCTTGCTTGTCATCTGCTGGGGGTGAAAGAGCAGGGGTGGAACTGGGGCAAGAGGACAGGGTTCAGGTGGCAGCTTGAAGGGACTCATGGTCTGGGTCTGCTGAAGGTGAACTCCAGGACAAATGGGCATTTTTATCAGGTGCCCTTTTCTGGATTTCCTCCAGCTTAATTCACTCAAAGGACAGCTATTTCACATAAAAGTACATCCTACTTCAGCCACATTCCACATAAATGCCACAGAGACATTCTGATGTGAGAAAATCACCTCTGTTTTCTCATTACCCAAGTCTTTGTTTCACATATTTGAGAGTGACATAAATTCCGATATGAAATGATTTTATGAAAAGGCAAGATAATTCTAAAATTAGAATTGTTGCTCAGCAGAGAGCAGCTAATAGAGTTTGCTCTCTTATGAGTACTTCAGAGGACAGGATGTTGCTTTATGCTGCAATTCGGACAGGCTAAACGACCATTGAGTTCTGTGATGTTTACACGCCTTTTTTTTTTTTTAAAGCATCTTTCTCAATACAAGGCCTTTGAGTAGTTTTCCTCTGTCTGGAGCTCTGTCCCTGCAACAAGAAACAAAATGGACAAACTCTCTGCCTTCTGGGACCTTCCATTTTAATATCAGAAAATTAGGATGGGATGATTATGATGGATGAACTTTAAATTTGGATTAGAGGTATTTGCAACCAAGGCAAAAATAAAAAAGACACATTAAGGTTATATACATCTCCCTGTCTGATTAAAGGAAGTGCACTATTTTATGGGAAGAGACAAACTTTTCCCTTGACGTTGAATTCTGGAAGGTTTTGATTACATGACTCTTATCTAAAGAGTGATCAATGGGAAAGATAATGGGTGATGTTTTTAGGAGAGTTTTGAAAAACATGCAGAAATGTGGCTCTTTCTTATAAAAAGTTCATAAAAAGGGGTGCCTGGGTGGCTCAGTGGGTTAAAGCCTCTGCCTTCGGCTCAGGTCATGATCCCAGGGTCCTGGGATGGAGCCCCACATTGGGCTCTCTGCTCAGCGGGGAGCCTGCTTCCCACCCCCCCTCTGCCTACTTATGATCTCTGTCAAATAAATAAATAAATAAAATCTTTTTTAAAAGTTCATATATAATCTAAAGGAATACTATTGGATAGTAATCCAGTGAGAGTTTGATAGGACACTGCAATCATTATAAAGAAAAAAATATGCTTAAAAAAAAGAGGGCAAATGTAACTAATTCTTTCTTTCCAGGTACTAAGAGTCAAACAAAACATTTAAGAAAGGGAAAATGAGACCTATAATATTCTAAGTGGGTCGAGTGAAAATAATATTAAGGCATTCGCTAGCATATACCATTTTGCTGGGGGGAGATGTATGGAGAGGCTGTACAATTGGATTCCCTATACTTGACATGACTCTGATCCTTCACTAAATCCTACCCAATCTTGTTGTAAATTGGTTCAGAGTGTATAGAGAATAATCTGGATGTATACGAGCCTTCTAAAATTGCTTAAGACCTTCCACTTGGCAATTCCACTGTGGGAAATCCCCAGGGAAAAAAATGTCTCCAGTCAGGATGGGGGGAGTCCAAAGCAAGTGTTCTGACAGAGCGGTAGGGAGTAAGGGTACTGGGATGTGATTGTCAGAATATAAACTGTTTGTGAAACGTATACTTTGCAAAACTTGCGAGTTACTTAATCTCTCCATGTCTCAGTTTCCTTATCTGTAAGATAGGAATAAAAATAGAACCCATCTCATTAGGTTGTTCTGATAGTAAATGAGATAATGAATGAGAAGTTCTACTCACAGTGCCTGGGATCTAGGGAGCACTTGATAAATTTGGTGAAGGGGCGCCTGGGTGGCTCAGTCGTTGAGCAGCTGCCTTGGGCTCAGGTCATGATCCCAGCGTCCTGGGATCGAGCCCCACATCGGGCTCCCTGCTCCAATGGGAGCCTGCTTCTCCCTCTCCCACTCCCCCTGCTTGTGTTCCCTCTCTTGCTGTCTCTCTCTCTGTCAAATAAATAAATAAAATCTTTAAAAAAATAAGTTTGGTGAGAATGATAATGATGATGGTGGTGGTGATCTTGAACATTTGAAGTCACTCACAGTCCCAAAGATATGAAAACAGCTAAGAAATGTGTGGTATGTAAACACAATGAAATACTACATAGCTATTAAAAATGACATCTGTGGGGATGCCTGGGTGGCTCAGTTGGTTAAGCAGCTCAGGTCATGATCCCAGCGTCCTGGGATCGAGTCCCATATCAGGCTCCTTACTCGGCAGGGAGCCTGCTTCTCCCTCTGCCTCTGCCTGCCACTCTGTCTGCCTGTGCTCGCTTGCTCTCTGACAAATAAATAAATAAATCTTTAAAAAAAAATGACGTGTGTAAACTGTCTTTATGGTGCAATGTAAAAACCCAGGACGTGAAAGAGTTCTGCATATTGATTATATCAAGGTAAGAAGAAATATCAGCATTAAAAATAACCCAACAGAATTATATTTATTTATTTATTTATTTATTTGACAGACAGAGATCACAAGTTGGCAGAGAGGCAGGCAGAGAGAGAGGAGGAAGCAGGTTTCCTGCTGAGCAGAGAGCCCCATGTGGGGCTCCATCCCAGGACCCTGAGATCATGACCTGAGCCGAAGGCAGAGGCTTTAACCCACTGAGCCACCCAGGTGCCCCAACCCAACAGAATTTTTAACAGAGCTTAATGATCTGTCAGTTTGCTAGCTATTGTCTCTAAAGTTCATAGTGAATTCTTTTTCAACTAAACCTAGTTCTCAGAACCAAGAGATTAATTTATTTTGAAAGAATCATTATATGATCATAATAATCATTTTCTTATTTTATTATGAACTGTAAGACACCAGGAAGGCACCCCAAACCATAATGCACAATTTAGTGATTTATCACAAAGTGAACACCAGTATAATGACCACCCAAGTCAAGAGAATGACAGCAGCATCCCCAGAACCTGCTTTCCTAATTATTGTTCTAAGTATGTATCTCAAAAAGCTATCATTTTTTGTGTTTTTAAAAATGTATGAGTGCAGTTGAACAATAAGTGTTCCTTCCTGTGGCTTCTTTTGCTCAACATCATGTTTGCGAGACTCATTTATGTCGTTTCATGTAGCTGTTGTGTGTTCATCTTCATTGTTATATAATATTCCATTGTAATAACTATACCACAATATATTTATCCATTCTACTTGGTATTTGGTTTGCGGCATGTTGTACTTTCCAAAGATGGCCACAGACATATCTCTCAACATATGTGTTCTTCCTACAATGTGACCTTGACCTTCTTTCCAGTAAGACATGGAGTCTATGTTTCTCCTTTTGAATATGAGTGGGCCTTTGCTCAGCCTCTGCCAACAGACTACAGTGAAAATGATTTCTTAAGTCACTTCATAAAATATGCCTTGGATATTTGCTACCTTGTTCTTTTGGGATGCTTGCATTGGGAACCCAGCCACCATGATGTGGGAAAGGCCAAGCTACCGCAGAGAAAGGCTGCATTCAGGTGTTTTTGGCCAATAGCCCCAGAGGAATTCCTGCCAATAGCTGGCATCAACAGTCAGATGCATGAGTAAAAAAGCCTTTAAATGAGTCCAGGCCCTCACTACTGAGTCACAGCCTTCGAGCCTCCCAGCAGAAGCCACATTACAGAGCTATCACCTGTAGACCCATTCTTTCTGAACTCCAGACTCACAGAATTCTTAAGCATAACAAAATGGTGGTAGTTTTATGCCTCTGTGTTTGGAGTGGTTTAAAACACAGTAACAGTGTCTGGAGCAGTGTTGTATGCAATTTTCAAATATTATAAATAAACATTCATGCACATGAATTTCTTTAGGGAAAAATCGGGGGTCATAAGTTGTGAATATCTCTAACTTAGGTGAATAATGCTAAACCTTTTCAAGAGCGTTGTACCAACTTAGACTCCCATACAGTAGTATCTTATTATGGTCTTAATTTGCAGTTCCCTAATTTCTAATGAGGGTTAGCATTTTTATTTTTATTTTTTTAAATATTTATTTATTTATTTGACAAAGAGAGAGACACAGCAAGAGAGGGAACACAAGCTGGGGGAGTGGGAGAGGGAGAAGCAGGCTTCCCACAGAACAGGGAGCCCAACTCAGGGCTCGATCCCAGGACCCCGGGGATCATGACCCAAGCCGAAGGCAGACGCTTAACGACTGAACCACCTAGGCGCCTTATGGGTTAGCATTTTAAAATATGTGTATTTGGCATTTGGTCATAAAGATATTCTCCGGATTTATTTTATAGGAGCTTTATTATTTTACCAGTCATATTAATAGTAACGATCCCAGGAGGTACCGTGACATCATTTCATTTGTCTTCCCTCAACTCATCTTTTGGGATTGTAGCCATTGACATGCTATCCTAATCCAAAATGAGGTAGGAGGGTGAGAAAGGACCTAATTCTGGAAATGTTCTCCTGCTCCCAGAACTTAGAAATTTTTAATTGTAAACCAACTGATAAAATAAAAATCCTATCACCCTAGAAGAGTGAAACTCTTTATTCTTCAAGCAGCCTGGTCCAACTTAATCATTTGGGACCCAAACTCTGTAAAAGAAGTTCCTGATTCACTCCACTCTCCCCATCTCAGACCTCTCCTTCAAACCAAGTTCTACTTGAGCCTGTGGCTCTCCACCTGTCTCACTATGAGAGCCAAACAAACAAACTTTTCCATTCCCATCTAGCCCTTGTGGCCAGGACAAGGTGATTAACTCTTCTGAACTCTGGATTCCCAGATTGGGGCAAACATGAGGGTGTCTTCCTTTTAACTGTACTGTAGACCTTTACATCTTACTGTTTGAGTTCTCCTGGAAGGCAAATGGCTTCTCTTCTCAGGAGTTACTACCCATGGAATTCCAGTGAAGTTAGATTTCCAGGCTGCTCTTCTCTAAGATGTGAGACCAATTTCTTCTTCCAAGCCATGACAGACCAATGGGAAAATCTGTTCAGTTACCCTAATGTTAACTGCTGCCCAGACTCCCCTAGTTATTCATTTCTCTTCTTCTCTTCCTCCCATTTATCTTTCTCTTACTTAGGACTCCTTCACATTCCTAAATGACTTTATCTCTTTCCCCAAACTAAAAATAAACACATTGGAATTAAACACCCCCAATACAAAAAGTCCACCCCCAAGCATTTTTTTTTATCCCTTAAGATTTTGAACCTAAAATGTAAAAACTTTTTTTTAGGGCCAAGAAATGCAAGAGACAGAAAAGGAGTCAAAACATAGCAGGAGCATAATAGATGCTCACAGAAAAGGGTAGCAGTTGGTTAGGAGGTCGGTGGTACTGACGAACATTTCCCCAGCAAGGCAACCTGGAAGTGCCTGGGTGCTCACAGGGATCCTCACCTTCCTCCTGCTCCCAGCCTCCATAGAAAGAGCGTTTTTAAGGGTCAGCACATCACAGGGAGTGTTAGTTGTATAATGCTACAGAAGAGCCCAAAAGTTCAATTCTAATCACTTAGGGACATCAACATCTAACCACTCGGTGTGGCTACTCTGTAGGACTTGGTCCTGCCAGTCCTGTCCACTGGCCAACATAACCTCGAGTGCACCCTGGGAAGAAAGCAGATTGCTTCTCCTCAGCAACAACATGATTGATAGTTACACCTTCCAACTTCTAGATCAGAATTGACCTAGGTGAGAAAGAAAGAATGGGAGTGAGTCCCACGTGACTATAAGCCATCAGCCTGGGAAAAATTGCAAAAGACTTTGTTGCAATGGGTTTTTGGTGGGGGGGTGCCTGGGTGGCTCAGTGGGTTAAAGCCTCTGCCTTCGGCTCAGGTCACGATCTCAGGGTCCTGGGATCGAGCCTCACATTGGGCTCTCTGCTCAGCAGGGAGCCTGCTTCCCCCTCTCTCTGCCTGTCTCTCTGCCTAATTGTGATCTCTGTCTATCAAATAAATAAATAAATAAATTTTTAAAAGTTTTTATTGTCTACTGCTTCATGTTTGCAAGACTCATTTATGTCGGTATTTACTCATTTACTCAGGCATGCCTGTGTAACCCACGTGCTCCTCACATTTGATAACAAGGAAGCTTCGTGTTTCCTTCTATTGGCATGTAAGCAAGTTATAAACACTACCTTTTATTCAGTCTCTACAATGCAACAGGCATAGTACTAGATATTTTGAATATATTATCATAGTATCTCATGAAATTGCCTTAAGAATCCCAGGGAGGAAATGTTTGCATTATATAGACAATAAACTTGAGGCTCAGGAGGACAAGATTTCAACCCAAGTCTGTTTGACTCCTAAACTCAAGCTCTTAATCCTTCTCTCAGTTAATCTTTCTTTTTAAAGATTTGATTTGTTTATTTGAGAGAAAGAGAGAGCCTGAGCAAGGTGGTGGGCAGAGGGAGAGGGAGAAGCAGACTCTCCGCTGAGCTGGGAACCCTATACGGGGCTCAACCCCAGGGCCCCAGGAGCATGAGCTGAGCCAAAGGCAGACGCTTAGCCGACTGAGCCACCCAGGCATCCCTCTATCAATTAATTTTTATTCATGAATCATTGTTTTGGAAGCCTCTTGGAGTCCATCCCACCCCACCCAAAGGTTGAGGTCATTGTCAAAAACGTGTTCCATTTAATAACATTCACATTATCTGCCCATTTAAAAAAAAATTTCGTCAAGCCTCTTGCTCACCCATCCACTTGCTCACCCATCTTTTATTTTCTCCACCAAATGATCCTTTTTATTTCGGTCCTAGAAACAAAAATCTGGAAAGATGAGTCACTGTTGCAAGCCACTGTGGCAATTTTCTGCTTTCCTCCTACAGAAACTGTTATCTAGCTCCTTGGGAATTTTTTTTTTCCTTTTATCTAACTTGATTGTCCTTTCTCCGCCAAGAGATTTTCTGTTCCTACAAAGTAGAGCTCAGAGGGAGTCTCCTCTAAACTCTCTCTTGGGTTCAGATAGAGCTGACTGTATCTGAGAAGGTTTGGAAGTCCTGGGAATGATTTTTAAGGAGGAGACTCACTTTAATGGTCCTTGCTGGTTCCAGCCATGTCTCCATTTCCAGGGCATTTGCCCCCTCTTGGGGATTCTTTCCTTCCAGATACTTGGAGACCAAATGCTGCCCTCTGGCTGCCCAGCAAAGCCTTATTGGCAGGGCATGCTCAGTGTTTGGCCTATGACCTCTTTCTCTATCCCAGTTGATATATTCTGGATGTCAAAGGATAGTCAAGGTGTTTGCAGGAGGCAGTCAGTTAAGTTGAAGGCTGTTTATCAGATGGATCCTGGACAGCTCCTGATCTCCTCCTTACTAGGGCCTAGAAATTCCAGGGAGAGACAGGATGAAACCTAAAATGAGTTCTAAAAGCACTTGTAAGAACATGATGAGCAGCACGAAGTGGTGCTGGCCCCATGGAGTGGTCTACCAAGAAGCACTTGCAAGTGAGGGTGAAAGGAGAAATGGCATGTTTGTGAGAGCCAATTACTGCCTTGCTGCTCTAGAGTCCCCGCCCAGGAAGCCGGGTAGGAACTCATCTTGGGGACCAGACAAGAAGTATAGAGCAGAAGATGCTCTCTTCTTGGGATGTGGCCGGGAAGGGCCTGGTTATCTCTTTCCAGCCCCAGTGCTAAGAGGTTACAGTAGAAGAGGTCCTGGTTAAAACAATGGACTCAGTCTTGCTATGGGTTGAACTTTGTCCCTCCAAAATTCATGTGATGGAGTCTTCACCCCCAATACCATATGATGTGACTGTTTGTGGAGATAGGATCATCACAGATGTAATTAATTCAGGTAAAGTTGAGTTATCATGGAATATGGTGATTCCCTATTCCAATATGACAGGTGTCCTAATAGAAGAATGCCTGTGAAAGGACAGATATGCAGGAAGGACACCATGGTAACACTGGAGCCAATGAACAACCAGATGTGTTAAAAGAAAGACTTGACACTGATCCTTCCCTAGAGCCTCAGAGGGAGTATGGCCCTGCTCTCACCTCGATGTCAGACTTCCAGCTTCCAGAACAACAAGCCTCCCTATAACAAGACAAAATGAACTAGAGTTAGTTTATTCATAGAAAGCTGACAAATAAGTGGCAAATAAGTGGCAGAGTTTGGCCTAAATATCAATTTTCCTAGCCCTCCATGTGCTTGCCAATGGTGCCCTCCCACCATATCTTGATGGGTCAGGACAGAAGATGCCAGGGAGTCAAAAGAATAGATTTTCTCACATCTTCTCATTCTCATTCCCCTCCCACATACTACTTCTTCCTACTCCAAACTGTTCCCTTTCATCTGCTACTCCATGAATTTTTAAAAGGTGGGAATGAATTGGGAGAGGAACAATTTGAAAGCTAGGAGGCAGGATTCACTTGAGCATTTTTATTCCTCTATTTTGTCTCTACATCTTTGTCAGCTGCCTAAGGACACTAGAGCTCAGGGGACTCACCCTCTAGTGCAGAAAACCCCCAGCATCTGGGGCAGATAAGCTGCCATCTTCTTATTTGAATTGCTTGGTATCTCTGTGGACTGACTGATGACATTCTCTTGCATTGTCTTCTCTCTTGACTGGGGCTCTACCAGTACTCAAAATGTGTGAACTCAGAACCCTAAGGGAGTTTACTCTTTACAGACTTGCTTTGCTTCTACCCATCATCTTCATAGATAGATACCTCCCTTCTTCCCCATGGCTCTACCGATAGCTCCAAAATCAGCTTTAATTTTTTGAGACCAAGGTGATGAAGATGAGGGCAAGTAGGAGAATGCACAAGAATTCCCTTCTCAAAAATAGCATGGTAAATGAAATGAGCCAGACACAGAAGGACAAATACTGCATGATCCCACTTATATATGGTACCTAGAATAGGCAAATTCATGGAAAGAAAGTAGTGTAGAGGTCCAAGGGTTGGGAGAGGGAGGAATGCAGAGTTATAGTTTAATGGGTACAGTATTTAGGATGATGAAAAGTTCTGGAAATGGGGAACGATTGTAGTGGTACAACACTGTGAATGTTGTGGCTTAATGCCACTGAATTGTATACTTAAAAATGGTTAAAATGGTAAGCTTTATGTTATGCATATTTTCATGCAATGGGTAAAAAAAGGACTAGAGGTAAAAATCAGCATTTTTAAATATAGATCCTACATAATTACAATTTTTTTCTGAGTTAGTGCCTTGGAGCAATTATGTTAAATAATTTGATATTTTTACTTTTTGTTTTAAAATAAATTCCCTGTTTTCTCCTAAAAAGGGGGGGGGGATTCTATTCTCAAACCCAAGCTTCCTCCAACAGTGGCAACAATACCTAAAATATTTTACTCTGTTGGATTCCAGAACCTGTCTTTTCTTTTTTCTTTTTTTTTTTTTTAAGATTTTGTTTTGTTTTGTTTGTTTTTTAAAGATTTTATTTATCCATTTGATAGAGAGAGATCACAAGTAGGCAGAGAGGCAGGCAGAGAGAGAAGGGAAAACAGGCTCCCGGCTGAACAGAGAGCCCATGCGGGGCTCAATCCCAGGACCCCGAGATCCCCTCTGCCCTGAGCCAAAGGCAGAGGCCCAAACCACCGAGCCACCCAGGCGCCCCCAGAACCTGTCTTTTCAATTCCATCCCTGGAGGCAGAAAGATGGTGATGCAGGAGCGGGTTTGGGAGGATGTGGCGTTGAAAAGAGACCTGGCGCCTCAGAGTGCTCCCAGCTGCCAGGTCTTGCCCAAGTCTGTGTATGCTTTGCCCCTTCTGACCTGGTGCTGACTTCCCTGCCAGTCACACCGCTTGGGCTTTCAGGGGAACTGTGTGGAGGGAAGCCTGGGTCACCCAAGGTTAACGGTCATGCTGTGTCCCCACCAAGTGTAGGGCACTGGGCAGGCTGTAGGGGGAGCCCGCGTGCAGACCCAGCGAGCCGCCGGGATCTGCCAGGCTGATCTCCGTGGGGTCCAACAGCGAGTCAGTTTTCTCTCCAACCACCGTTTGATCGGAACAATTATTATTATAGATTAAGTTTTCAAAAAATGTAAAGAAAACTAAGAGAAAAAACTCAAGGGACCAGGAAGTTGAAGAAAAACTGTCCTAGTGGGTGGAGTTAGTTAGGGCTGCCGTCAGCGGTCTAAATTCTGGAGTGGGAGAAAGAGAGTTCGAGGGTCAGCAGAGGCTTCCCCTGAACATTAGTGTTGTGTGTCTTCTAGGGGAAAAAGGGGGGGGGGGTATGTGGAGCAGCGCAGGGAAGGCTAAAATCATTGATTCCAGGTCGTGGAGACTTGAGAGTAAGAGCAGTTTGATGTGGAACCAAGAATGGACCTGAGGACCAGGAAGGAGCAATCAAGCAAGCGGAGGATGGTGGTGAAGGGGAAGCCAGCTGGGACTAGGGATGAAACCCGGACCATGGACCACTCAGAATCTGGTTATTGTGCTGGATGGTGCCAAGAGAGAGACAGTAATGAGACTTTCTTTGTGTCTACCTATCTTTACATAGCTTGATCTCTGCGTGGGGTAGTGACTTCTGCTGGGCTGAGCGGGTATTGCTTCAGAGGACTTTGGAGGCACAGTAAAAGTTAAGAGCTCTGGATTTATGAGACAGAGGTATGATCCTTACCCTTGGTACCCTTGAGAGGGGTGTGGGGGGTGGAGTTTTCTTCCCAATTGCCTTTGGGTCTTGCTAAACAATGGAAAGTTACCCAAGCTGGAACACTGAGCTTTCTTCTGTAGGACCTGCTACAGGTCTAGTTTTAGTGATGGCTAGCTTAAATTAACACAGTCCCCTCTCACACTGTCCTAGGCCTGGCCAACCTCCCACAACCTTCGGAAAGCATACAGGCAAAGACCTTGGATCATAGATGACTTTTGTTCCTCATCCCCTCTCTTTCAAAAATGAAAAACTTTTACTATATTTCAAAGACAGGGACGCCTGGGTGGCTCAGTTGGTTAAGCCGCTGCCAAAGACAGCAGAAAGATAGCCACCCAACTATGTCCCAGGTAAGGTAACTCTACGTGAGGGAAGGAATTTCATATAATAGGTTTCATGAATCCAGAGATCAGAGGGTCAACTGAAGAAGCATAGAGGCAGAAATGACAAGAGTGCCAAGTACAGACAGCAAGGTTAGGGCTGGAAATCTAGACTAGAACTACTGAACTCAGTTCATAGATAATGGGATTACCTACTGGCACATAACAGTAGTAGTAAGATCAGTAGTAACAATAATAATATAATTGTTGTATAGAATGTTCTTTATGTATATTAACTTATGTAATACAACAGTCCTATGAGGTAGGTACTACTATAATCCCATTTTATAGATGTGGAAAACTGAAGCACAAAAAATTTTTAAGATATGGGATGCCTGGATGGCTCAGTTGGTTAAGTGTCTGCCTTTGGCTTAGGTCATGATCCCAGGGTCCTGGCATCGAGTCCCACACAGGGCTCCTTGCTCAGTGGGGAGCCTGCTCCTCCCTCTGCCTGCCGCTCCCCCTGCTTGTGCTCTCTCTTTGACAAATAAATAAATAAGATCTTTTAAAAAAAGTTTTCAGATATAAGCCCCAAAAAAGAAAGTTCCAGAGGCGCCTCAGTGGCTCAGTGGGTTAATCCTCTGCCTTCGGCTCAGGTCACGATCTCAGGGTCCTGGGATCCAGCCCTGTATCAGGCTCTCTGCTCAGCAGGGAGCCTGCTTCCTTCTCTCTCTATCTGCCTGCCTCTCTGCCTACTTGTGATCTTTGTCTGTCAAATAAATAAATAAAATCTTAAAAAAAAAAAAAGAAAGCTCCAAAAGGGCTAGGATATTTCTGATTTAATTTAACTTAATTTAATTTAAAGTCATTGACATGCAGTGTTCTATTAGTTTCAGGTGCAGAATATAGTGATTCAACAATTCCATACATTACCTGGTGCTCCTCACAAGATCACAAGTGCCCTCCTTAATCCCCATCACCTATTTCTCCCAATCCACCTGCTCCTTCCCCCCCATAACCATCAGTTTGTTCTCTGTAGTTAAGAGTCTATTTCTTGACTTCTCTCCCCCTTTCTCTCTCTTACTTTTTTTTATTTCTCCCTTCCTCATTTGTTGTTTCTCAAATTCCACATATAGTGAACTCATATGGAATTGGTCTTTCTCTGACTATTCATTGCTGCTATCCCAGTGCTGGGCATACAGTAGGTGTTCAATAATTATTTGTTAAATTAACAGTTAACCGGCCCAAGATCATGTAGATAGCATGGCAGAGGCGGGATAGAAATTGAGGTTTGGTGGGTTTAAAGTCCTGCTCTTTTTTTTTTTTTAAGATTTTATTTATTTATTTGACAGAGATCACAAGTAGGCAGAGAGGCAGGGGGCGGGGGAGTGGGGAAGCAGTCTCCCTGCTGAGCAGAGAGCCAAGGAAGGGCTTGATCCCAGGCGGGGCTCCATCCCAGGCAGGGCTCCATCCCAGGCAGGGCTCCATCCCAGGCAGGTCTTGATCCCAGGCAGGGCTTGATCCTAGGACCCAGAGATGTTGACCTGAGCCAAAGGCAGAGGCTTTAACCCACTGAGCCACTCAGGTCCCCTAAAGTCCTCCTCTTAAATACTGCGTCACAGTGTCCTGGATACAGTTACAGGAGGTGGGCTTTGTGTGTCTCTCAGTCTGAGTTACATCTGCTGGATACAGCCTGCCCTCACTCTCAGAGCTGGTTATCAGAGGGAAACCTTCCAAACTCACAGTATTAGACCAACATCAATTACCCTAATGCCAAAGGATATAAAGAAATTATGAGAAAGG
This sequence comes from Taxidea taxus jeffersonii, assembly GCA_003697995.1. NCBI lineage: Eukaryota > Metazoa > Chordata > Mammalia > Carnivora > Mustelidae > Taxidea > Taxidea taxus. The sequence continues at coordinate 3,911 of ML103494.1, read as the reverse complement.
AAAACCAAAGACCAATATGTCTCAATGCAGATGAAAAAATCCTCAACAAAATATTAGTGAATTGAATCCAACAATATATTAAAAGAATTATAGGGGCACCTGGGTGGCTCAGTTGATTGAGCATCTGCCTTCAGCTTGCATCATGATTGGGGGGTGAGTGGGGAGTCCTGGCATCAACCTGTGTCAGGCTCCCTGCTCAGTGGAGAGTCTGCTTCTCCCTCTTCCTCTGCCCCTCCCTTGCTTGTGCTCACCCCCCTCCCTCAAGTGAGTCAATAAAATCTTAAAAAAAAGAAGAATTACACACCACGGCCAAGTGGATTGATTCCAGCATGCAAAACTGGTTCAATATTTAAAGATCAATCAATATAATCCACAACATCAATAGGCTGAAGAACAGAAAAGTCCTATCAACTGATGTAGAAAAAGCATTTAACAAAATCCAATACCTATTCTAAGATAAAAACTGTCAGTACACTAGGAATACAGGTGAACTTCTTCAACTTGATAAAGAATATCTACAGGGACGCCTGGGTGGCTCAGTTGGTTAAGCAGCTGCCTTCGGCTCAGGTCATGATCCCAGAGTCCTGGGATCGAGTCCCACATCAGGCTCCTTGCTCGGCAGGGAGCCTGCTTGGCAGGGAGGCTGCTTCTCCCTCTGCCTCTGCCTGCCTCTCTGTCTGCCTGTGCTCGCTCTCTCTCTCTCTCTCTAACTAATAAATAAATAAAATCTTTTAAAAATTAATAAAAAAATAATAAAAAAAGAATATCTACAAAACCTACAGCTTAATTTCATCCATTGTAGCAAGTGGGGGATATTGAATGGGGGAGACTATATATGTTGGAGGGCAAGGGGTCTGTGGGAAATCCCTGTACCTGCCTCAAGGTTGTGCTGTCAACTTAAGACTGCTCTAAAAAATGAAGTCTGTGAGTATGGCGATGTCTTCTTAGATACAACACCTAAGATACGATCCATGGAAGAATTAATAAACTGGATTTCATTACAATTAAAAACTTCTGCTCTTTGAAAGACAGTGTCAAAAAAAAGTCAGGAGATAAGCCACAAACTGTGAGAAAATATTTGCAAAACATACATCTGACAAAGGACTATTATCCAAAATATACAAAGAGCTCTTAAAACTCAACAATAAGAGAACAAAAATCTGATTAAACAATGGCCAAAGACTTAACAGACATGTCACCAAAAAAGATACACAGATGGCAAATAAGCACATGACAAGATTATCCACATCATATGTCATCAGGGAATGCAAATTAAAACAACAATGAGATAACCACTAAACACAGAATTACCAACATCTGGAACACTGACGCCACCAAACGCTGGCAAGGATATTGAGCAACAAATACTCGCACATTGTTGGTGGGAACGCAAAATCGTAAAGCCACTTTTGGAGACAGTTTGGCAGCTTCTCACAAAACGATTGTTACTATATGATCCAGCAATTGCCCTCCTTATTATTTCCCCAAAGGAGCTGAATACTTCTGTCCACACAAAAACTTGAAAGTGGATGTTTGTAACAGCTTCGGTCATAATTGCCAAAACTTGGAAGCAACCAAGCTGTCCTTCGGCAGGTAAACAGATAAAGAAACTGTGGTACATCCAGATAATGGAATATTATTCAGCCCTAAAAAGAAAGAAGCTAGCAAGTGGTGAAAAGACATAGGGGAGATTTAAATGCATATTAGTAAGAGAAAGAAGCTAGTCTGAAAAGGCCACGTAGTGCATGGCTCCCTTATGTGGCATTCTAGAAAAGGCAAAACTACAGTGATAGTAAAAAGGTCGGTGGTTGCCAGGGGTTTGGGGACAGGGAGGAAGGTTGAATAGGGGAGCACTGGGGATTTCTTAGGGTGGTGAAACTACTCTGCATAATAACAGTACTTGTGGATAGATAACATTATGGATTTATCAAATACTGTAGGACTTTATAACACAAAGAGTGAACCTTAATGTATGCAAATTTTTAAAAACTGATGCAGAGATGGGGGTTCCTAAGATGAAATGCAGAATGTGACAAAATTAACCTGATTGTATTACAAATGTATGCAACAGCTTCAGTGAAGGGAATGGGGAGGGGGAGGTGCTGATTTAAATAACTTTGGAAATTAGTGGAATCTGTAAGACTACATGAATAGTACACAGAGTTCACAGAAACAAGGAGGGAAGGATTCACGTAATAATGGATTACATCATGTTTAATGGAGACATCATGTTTAGTTAAACATAAACTTGAGTTTAGTTTAATATAGATTTAAATGGTTACATAAAGAACTCTTTATAGATATGTCTATAGACACGGTTTAGTTTGCATACATCTATTTCTCTGCTCTGTCAGCTGAGAGAACCTACAGGCACTGACAGCCCAGTAGCAACAAACATATCGGTATCCAAATCTCGATTCTTGTACCATTCTCCAGCAAAAGTTACCAGGCTCCTTAGAAAAATGCTGATTCTACACCCAGGGCAGGAAATATACAAGATAAATCTGGATCATCTTGCAGTATCAAAAAATAAGGAAATACACACACACACACACACACACACGCACGCACGATAAAACCCAAACTCCAGGGCGCCTGGGTGACTCAGTGGGTTAAGCCGCTGCCTTCGGCTTGGGTCGTGATCCCAGGGTTCTGGGATCGAGTCCCGAATCGGGCTCTCTGCTCGGCAGGGAGCCTGCTTCTCCCCTCCCCTCTCTGCCTGCCTCTCTGCCTACTTGTGTGATCTCTGTCTGTCAAATAAATAAATAAAATCTTAAAAAAAAAAAAAACCCACACTCCACAATAATGGGGCTATGCCAAAGGGACACAGGAGTCAAACTGAAAGGGCTCCCAATGGCCAAAGTTGGAACAATTTAAGTATAAAGTAGTATATTGGATTATAATCCCAAGAATAGGGGCCTGGGTGGCTCAGTCGTTAAGGGTCTGCCTTCGGCTCAGGTCATGATCCCAGGGTCCTGGCATCAAGCCCCGCATCTCATCGGGCTCTCTGCTTGGCGGAAAGCCTGCTTCTCCTTCTCCGACTCCCCCTGCTTGTGTTCCCTCTCTCACTGTGTCTTCTATCAAATAAATAAATGAAATCTTAAAAGACAATCCCAAGAATAAAATAATTATTCACAAATCCATATTGCTGTAAAGAAATTATTGAATAAATAAATGAAAGAGAAGAGAGAAATCTGGGCAGAAGAAATCCAAATGACTTACATAGATAGTCCGCCCTCAAGCCGAAAGCCTAAGTTCCCACTCCTTCAGCAGGAGCTGTGTGCAAGGACTTCCTTCAGAAAAGCAGTGATGGGGATGAGGTGCAAGAGTAACTTCAGTGGAGACACCTGACTGACACCTCAGCCAGGCAATCAAGGTCAATATCAACAGAGATAAGTCATCTGACAGCAGATACCCTTAACATGATGGGATGGGAATGGCACTTAACCTTTTTTGGTCTTCTCCCTGGAAACTCACAAGCCCAGTGTAATCATGAGAGAAACATCAGATGAATCCTAATTGAAGGATGTTCTCTGCGAGACTTGATTTCTCAACATTTTCAAAGTTATCGAAAACAAAAGAGTCTGAGAAACTGTCCCAGCCAAGATGAGGCTAAGGAGACATGGTGACCAAATGCAGAGTGCTGTCCTGGATGGGTCCTGGAACAGAAAGAGGATATTAGGGAAAACCTGAGGAAATCTGAATAAAGAAAGGATTTAGCTAATAATAATGTATCAGTATTGGTCTATTAATTACAACAATTACAGTATATGATATTGATATAAGATGTTAATAATAATAGGATGTATGAGATGTGGGGTGTATGAGAACTCTCTGTATTATCTTTGAAAATTTCTCTGTAAATCTAAGACTGTCCTAAAAAATAAAGTTTATTCAAGTGTATTTAAAAA